>CABHPH010135666.1:0-16980 GCA_902168325.1 Peromyscus nudipes
TCTCTCTGTTTATCAGGGTAGTCTTGAACTCCAGAGATCGCCTGCCTCTGACTCCTGGGTGCTTCAATTAAAGGCACGTACCAACTCTGAAAAAAAAAAAAAAAGAAGATTTGCTGTCTGAGGGATAGAGATGGCTCAGAGGTTAAGAGCATTGACTGCTCTTCCAGAGGTCATGAGTCCAATTCCCAGCAACCACATGGTGGCTCACAACTCTGTATAATGAGATCTGGTGCCCTCTTCTGGCATGCAGGCAGAATACTGCATACATAATAAATAACATAAATTGAAAGTTTTGTGGTCTGTTTCCAGCCTTCCATAAATTATGTGTGTTATACCTCAGTTTGGGATGATTTTTTTTCTGCTTTATGTTCTTTAAGAGGCTTGAATTCATAAAGATGGGCCTTTTGCCAACCCAGGGAATAGTTCAGTTATTATTTATTTGCTTACTTTTAATGTTTTACCTCTGGTAATATTAATTTTATGTACATTTGATTGTTGGATTTCATCTAGTGCAGTGGTTCTCAGCCTTCCTAATGCTGCCACACTTTAATAAGTTCCTCATGTTGTGGTGACACCAACCATAACATTATTTCCGTTGCTACTTCATAACTATAATTTTGCTACTGTTATGAATCATAATGTAAATATTTTTTGGAAATAGAGGTTTGCAAAAGAGTTTGTGACCCACAGGTTGAGAACCACTGATCTAGAAAGTCATTGATGACTGCTTATCTTCCACCATTTTTTTTGGGGGGGGGTAAAAATCTATCTTCAAGTTAATTTTGCTTTCCTTTGAAAATATCATTGATTTATTCTTTGACAACCTCATAATAGATACAGTGTAGCTTGATCCTAAGTACCCCTCTCTCTACCTCCACGAATCCAGCATATCCCTCTCGCACCTGTGTGCCCTTTCCTAAGAAATATTTTTATAACCTCCTGAGTCCAGTTAGTGCTGCTTGCTGGGATATTGACGGGTCTCGTTGGCTTGCTCTTGTGCAAGCACCCATTGCGACAGTGAGCTCATGTGAGCAAAGGCCATGTCATATGCAGAACACAGCACTTCACAGTACTCCTCCCCACCAGCTCCTACATTCTTCCTCCCTGTCTTCTAGGGACTCCCTAAGTCTTGTGACGGTTACTCCAATTTAGGGCTGAGCACTGGCTAGCCTGGCACTCACCCTGTAGACCAGGCTGGCTTCGAACTCACAGAGATCTGCCTGCCTCTGCCTCCCAAGTATTGTGACCAAAGGTGTCCATTATCATGCTTTTCCAAATTTTAATTTTTATTGAGCACGGTTCCCATTTTTGGTCTTTTTTTTTTTTTTAGTGGGAAGAGGGTAATTTTCAGTTGTTTTAAAAACATACAATTTGTGTTCTGATATTGCCATGAGCCTTTGAGGATGAGGTATGGAATGTTATGATTTAGGGATGTTTGTGTCAAGTTGAGCAAGGGTAAACTTGCGATTGGTTTTCATTGTTAATGTGACTTCATTTGGAATCATCTGGATGACACGGCCCTGGGCAAACCTAAGAGGGTGTTTCAGAGGGGTTTAGTTGAGGAAGGAAGACCCATCCTGAATGTAGCCAGCAACATCCTATGGGCTTGGGTCCTGGACTGAACAGAAAGGGAAGAAAACAGAAAGAAAGCTAAGTACCATGGTTCATTTGTGCTTCCTGACGGCCATGTGATGTGACCAGCCACCTCATACCCTGCCGCAATGGGCTACATCTCAGACTGTGAGGTTCAAGTAGCAGTTCCTTTCTTATATTGCTTTTTTGGTCAGTTGTAATGAATACACCCTCTTAATGGTATGCTACACATTGAGAACAAATAATTCAGAACTATTTGCAATGATGTGGATGAGCTACACACACACACACACACACACACACACACACACACACACACACACACTAACCATGCCTTGCTGACAAGGCAGGAATTACCCTTCCCGAGGAAAGATAATTCTCCAAAATTTAAATGACCATAACATACCTTTCATAAGCAAGCCAAAACATCCTTTATTGGGCTTTCAAATTCTGGCTATTGCATACCAGTTTTAATTAGTCCAGGGTCAGGAGACAGCCAGCCAGGGTCAGCCTCTGTACCCCTGATCTACTGGACATAATAGTCTTTCTTTATTCTGCCTCATCTGTCTAGTATTGATGCTTCCTGATGGGCCCTGCTGTTTCTCGGGGAGTCTTGTGTGGCATGCTGTGTCTCCTGTTTCTAAGGACCTAAGAATGTCAACTTTCCCCTCATGACCATCATTGCTGTGTCTCTGTGTCTGACAATCACTGAGTAAAATAAATTCCAAGTGCCATTAAAACACACACGAAAGCAAATACTATCTGATCCCATTTAAATGAAGTTCAGAAGCAAAAAAAAAGCTAATTTGTGGTGTTTGAAGTGAATAGGGTAATGGCTTATTCTGTGAGAGGGTGTAAGGAGGCGGGAGGGGAGCCCCTGGCATGTGGATTTGTCTCTTGACCTAGGTATAGTTTCTGAGAACATATTCCCTTTATGAGAATCAATCAAGCTTGACATTTGCAATTGGATCCCCTCTTTTGTGTGTCTAATGCACACAGCCGCCTTTTTGGATTCAATTCTCTTCTTGAACCTCTTTGCTCTTTGCTGGGTAACTTTGCAATAAGTCTTCTGCTCCTACAATGGGAATTAGTCAGCCATGTGATTTGATGTGGCCAATAGAATGACTAGGAAGCAATAGTGTGCTAGGTCTTTTTGGCCCGTGCCTCAACAGGTCTGAGGTGTTTCTTGTGTGTGTGTTTTTTAAGTTATTATATTTTAGTAACATCATATAGAATGGTGGGTCTAGCGCACTCATCCCAGGATGAGAGCCTGGGCTAAGGCTCTTTCCTGATTAAGGTCCTGCCTAAAGCTGTGCTCTGAGGTGTTTCATAAATGAATGTATCAACACAGTCAACATCAGCTAAGTTCAGCCTGGATCAACCACTCTTGACCAACCCACAGACACATAGGTTAATGGTTTTATCATGCAATTAATTGGCGTTAAATGTGGGTTATTCATTGGCAAAGCATTGCTGTTGGAGTGGGAATAAAAAGGGACAGTGAACAAAGGGGGAGGATGAAACTGAGATGGAGACATTTCATTCTTTCAAAGTTATTCCACTGAGATGGTTTGGAATGCAGCAGCAGTGTTCTGATTATGACGCCATGACATCCATAGCTCCCCAGCTCAATAAGCCAACCTCCCAAGGAGGCTATGACTGCTGAAGGCAGAGAAGAGGTAACAGCCAAAACCCAGAGGGAAATTTTGGGCAGAATGGAGGAGAGAAGATAAATGGGTTGAATTTGAAGTCTTTGAAAGGCATCAACGTGGAGTTTTCTAGCAGGGAGAAAGTGCAGTTTTGACGGTTGGGTTTTCTGCTGGCAATCTAGAGTTGAGCATCTTTAAGGGGCGAGTAGGAACTGAGAAGTTAGTGCTGAACATACAGAAAGCCAGTGTTCAAACAGCAGGAAGCTGCTGAGATATGGACCCCTGGTTATTCCATGGAAAGTGCTTATCTTCGTTAGGGTTCTATTACTGTGAAGAGACACCATGATCACGGCAACTCTTATAAAGGAAAACATTTAATTGGGATTGGCTTACAGTTCAGAGGTTTAGTCCCTTGTCATCATGGTGGCTTGTAGGCAGATATGGCGCTGGAGAGAGAGCTGGGAGTTCTCTATCTAGATCCACAGGCAGCAGGAAGGGAGAGTGAGTCATTGAGCCTGGCTTGAGAGCATCTGAGACCTCAAAGCCAGTCCCCAGTGACACACTTCCTCCAGTAAGGCCACACCTCCTAATAGTGCCACTCCCTATGGGCCTGTGGGGACCATTTCTATTCAAACCACCATAGTACTCCAGTCAGTCTGAGTGTTTTCTGTGTGCTGATCGTTTTCAAACAAACATGGTTACTATTTTATTTTTAATGCAGCTGGGTGATATTACTAGTTCTTGGTCCGCAAGAAGAGGATGTCCTCTATCACTAAAGCATCCCCATCTGTCACATGAAACATCCCTAACCTGGAGCAGGCTGGGGATGTGCATTCTTTTGGCTAGTCCCAGGACTGGCTGGGGTGGAGGGGGAAGTGTGAGTGATTCTACAGTCGGAATTAAGCTGGAATTAGGGAGAGAGAACGGCCCAAATAAGTGAGGAGAGAAAAGGAGAAAGCCAGGTGAATGGTGCTCCAAGCAGGGACCGGAAGGAGAAACAGGTGCAAAGTAATCAAAGAAGGCTGAGACCAGAAGATGGGGGACTGAAGGAAACAGCAGGTGGGAAGAGAAGGTCGGGTCAAAACAGAGGGCAGAGGAGCGGGGAGGAGGGAGGGAAGAGAGGAAGAAAAAGCAGTCAAGAAAAGCTGGGTGCGGAAGCAAGGAAAAGGTAAAGAACGCAAGTGGGGCGGGATGTCCGGAATTTGAGGGAAGAGTGAGAAAAGGAAAATATAGTGAGTGGTAAGTTTCTCCAGTCCAGTCTGGCCCCACAGTCGGCCTGGGGTCACATGCCCCTTCTCCCTGCTCCTTATAAGGGGTCACCGGCAGGCAGCACCGCCTCCTTCGGGCCCTATAGCCCAAGATCATGGGCGAAACAAATACAATTACAGGAAAACCTAAGCGGAAAAGAACCGGGTCCCGTGGGAGAAGGCTGGGCAGTCCAGAGAGCATCCTTATCACCCTGTAGAACCCAACTCAGAACTAGGAAAGGGTGTCCCTCGAGAGAAGTCCGAAACTTTAGGCAGAGTTTGAGCCAGTTTCGGAGGTACCTGAGGGCGGGGTAGGGTGTGTGCGCATTCTCAGGACCGGTGCTGTAGGGCAAACCAGAGCATCTGAGGGACTTACTCCTCGCTAAGGCAGGCGGCCCGGAGACCCCCGAGGAGCTGCGAAGGGAAGCCACGGAAGAATTAGGGAGCTAACCCTCGAGGTTGGCACCTGCCTGAGGGGTGGAAGAAGGGTCGTGGTGAGGCAGAGCTAGCACTGATGCCGAGTGACAAAGGAGAGGAGATCCCAGCACAGAGGGAATGGCAGGGGTTCGAAGCACCGGAATGCCAAGTCTGGGGTCCGAGGAAGGACCCGGGGTTGGGTAGAAACTGAGGGGAGGGAAGAAACATCGGCAACTGGAGCAGGTGGGAAGTCCTGGCCGGGGGCGATCTGTGGTGCGCACTGCCTGGCTACAGCGCTGAGGGTGTGCGTAAGAGACGGAAAGCATCAGCGCTTTGGTCTGCGCTGTTGCTTGATCCCAGAAGTTGCCGAAGTTGATGGGTGAGGAGCAAGTCATCCCAGGGCCACCTAGGGAGGAGAGGAGCTGAAATCGATGCAGACAGACTGCATCGGGCACGGGCGGAGGAAGCCATCCCTCCCCCCCCCACTTTCCCCAAACACTTTTTGACTCTACAAGAGCTTTGGTACCCCAGCTGCAAACCAAAGAGCCAGCCGGGCGAAATAGGCATTGATTGCTTCTAAGCAGAGCCAGGGCGGGCTGCGCCAAGGTGGGAGGCACGCCGGAGGGGGGTAGAGCGGGGAGGGAACCCAGGTCCGAAGGGTGGACGCGGGGTGGCGTCTGAAGCTTCATAAAGGGGACGCGCTCTCCACCACGCGGGCAGCAGCCACCAGCTGGGAACACCGGCGAGATGACGGTCGTGTGCTACCAGGGCCTGGTGCTAGCAGGTAGCGCCGCTTTGGCTGCCATGGGGACCCTGATCCTGTACTCAGGGACACCCAGCAGGTACGGGAAACACAGCCAGAGCCTGTCGTCGAGAGTTCCCCTCCTGCCGGCACGCGTCGCCTGGTTCCTGCAGGAGCTTCCCTCCTTCGTCGTGTCGGTAGGGATGCTCGCTTGGCAGCCCCGCTCCCTCTTCGGACAGCCCGGGAACCTGCTGCTGGGTCTCTTCTCCTCACATTACTTCCACAGGTTAGCGTTTTCTCTGCAGAGCGCAGTGCCCTGCTGGGCTCCAGCGCAGGAACGAACGAACGAACGTCGACAGGCAGCGTGCTCAGTGGGGAGGAGCTCGGAGTGAGGCGGGTTTGGAGCGCCGGGCGATCCCCGGCTTCAGGCTGGACTCCCCAGAGTTGGGACGCACCTCGGCTGCTCCAAACCTTCCCGCGGCAGCGCTGGAGAGGAGGTGGCAGAGGCGAGAGTGGGTTGGGGAAGCTGAGGAAACTCAGGTTGGGCAGGAGTTAGTGGCCAGGGCGCTTCCCTCTCCAACCATGCACCTTGCCAAGTGCCTGCTCAGTCTCTAGACTTCATCTTTTTGTTATAGGGCCAGGTTAGATTGGTTCAGGGATTTGGGGAGGCGATATCTCTGGAACTCTCCGAAGTTCCTCTATCAGTTTAGTCTTTGAGTGATTGAAGAGGAAGGCAGAGTCCAATCTGGACTTTGTAGATGAGAACAGGATACGATGGGGTTTCTGCTTAGACCTCACCCCAGAGAAGCTGCGCTCACTGCCTTCCCAGGTCCTCCAGGACTTAAAAGGTGAGCGAGTCAAATTTGGCTAATGGAGAGCGCAAATGTTCTAAATGAAGAATTCGGAGTTCAGAATTTTGCCTTTCTTGTGTGGGAGGAGAGACAGGAAGGCGATCAAGAGCGACCGAGAGTCCAGGGACTGTGTGGCCTCCAACAGAGATTACCAGGGGAAGGGGGCGGGCTGCTGAAGCGCCTGCTATACCCATTTACATCCGTTGTCTTGTTTGGCTTCTCTGTAAACTTGTGAGAAATCCTTGATATACCCACTGTACAGTCAAAGAAACCCAGGCTGAGAAAGGTTGTGTAACAGAAGGAAGGCGACACAGCAGGTGGCTGGCAGAGTCCCCACGAATACCTTCAGTTCAAGCCTCCCCGCCCCCTCCCTCCACCCCACTCCTTTCCTTCGCCCTGCCCCCGCCCCCACCTTTAAAAACAGGTAGATACTCCACGCTGGTAAATAGCAGGGACCATGGGAAGGGAAAAGCTGCCAAAGGCTGCTCTGAACCGAGAATTCTTCAGGTCAGGAGATCAAATCAATTTAGATAAGAAGTTAGATTAAAAAAATAAGTCTCTCGGAGCCTAAGACAGGATTTCCTCTCTAGGAACACCTCATTTCCAGGAAAGGAGGGGCCAGATATACAAATTTCAACCTATCCTTTCTTAACTCCCAGGTGGTCTTCTTTATTGGTCAAGATTTAGTAATCATGCAGTGTTAACGGTTAATCATTTAAATGTTAATCATTTAAAAAAAGATAAGTATTGGCAAGTAGTAATACATGAATATTTGTCCAATAAACCAAGGGCCTGTTGTGGACAAGATCCCAGGTAATTATCACTTAATTTTATATAGATGTACAGAAAGAAGGATGTTGGGTGCGGGAGATAAAAGACAAGCGTTTGCTTTTATTTGTTTGGGAATAGATATTTGGCAAGAAAATACAATTGTATGGACATTTATTATCTTCAAGTTTACTACTGTCAACATCAATCCCCCTCCCCATTTTTTTTTTTTTGAGTCAGAGTTTTATTACGTAGCCCTGACTGGCCTGGAACTCACAAAGAAGATTCCCCCTGTCTCTGCCTCTCAAGTGCTGAGATTAAAGGCACGTGCCACCATAGCCTGGCTATAAACAGTATTTTTACGAGACCATTTCATAAAGAAAAATGATGAATGTTTTCTGGCAATCCTATAAACATAGTTTTTAGATTTTTTAAAAAACCCCAAAGGCATTTTGTGCAACAAAATATAACCAGTGCCCTTTAAAACAAACGAGGAAGTAATTGCCCATAAAACAAATATGTACATGTTGTCCATCATCTTCAGAGAAACTTTAAATGTGTTAGCACAAAGTTTGGGGATTGAATCTGTCTGAGAGAAATGTGTCCCCCTGAAAACACAGCTCTGAGTTACTTGTCTCTAAGTCACCAGGATATGATATCTGTGGACCTTTCCACCCATGTTTCAGCTCTTCCTTTGAGACCCCTGGGCACTTGCTGTGCTTTTGTTTGTGGGTGCTTTGTAGATGTTAGACTCTGCGCCAAACACTCCACATGATGTAGATACTAATCCTCACACCAACTGGCTAGGCAGGGACGATGATCACCTCCATTTTTGCAGATGGGCAGTTGAAATGAACAGCAGACTGTGTTCAGCAAGTTGCCCCGGTCACACAGCAGTTTGACGACTCTAAGTTGATACCTGGGCAGTTTGGATTCCCATCTCGGGCTCTGGCCACCGTGATAGGCTGCTCATAACTTGTTCTTGCTTTCTTAAAAGCCGTAGACTTAACATTATTATTGTTTTAGTCACACAAGAAAATTCATGTTTGCTAAAGCAAAAACTAGAATTTAAAGGAATAGAAATATACTTTTAATATGTATGTTATTCATGTATAAAACATGTCTGTCATTCTTTATAGGTGTTAACAGATTTTCACACATCCTTCTTATATCGAATATATGATTTTTTGTTCTACCTGATTAACATTTTTTTTACATTTATTTACTTATTTTTAAATTACACTCATGATATTCATTAATTACACTCATGATATTAATCACATTTGTGGTATTCATAGATTACATTTGCAGTATTCATTCAATTATATATATATATTTTTTAATTTTAAATGACATTCAACATTTGTTGAGGGGGGGAGGAGGTCTTAAATACAGGCTTACAGCACAATGGGAGGACCCTGGAGGGCAGAAGTTCACTACTGATGTTTTACAATCTTGCTTCTAATCTGTTAATGCCCATTATTCAGGGTACCAGGCAAGGAACTTCTCTTAAGCATCCTGATTAACATTTTGAGGCTTTCAAAAATTAATGTGTATGTGTGTGTGTGTGTGTGTGTGTGTGTGTGTGTGTGTGTTGCAATGTATACTCCAGGCTACTTGGGCCAAGAACTTGTGAGCAATTCTGTCTCTGCTTCCATCTTAAGGTGGGGGTCTGGATTACAGATACTACTATATTGGCCTTTTATGTGGGTTCTCAAGATCCGGACTCAGGGTGTCAGGCTTGTGGTGCAAGCATTTTTACCTACTGACCCATCCGTGGGGTCTGCTAACATTTAATTAACATTATTGCACACTCTTTTTTTTTTTTTTTTGGTTTTTCGAGACAGGGTTTCTCTGTGTAGCTTTGCACCTTTCCTGGAGCTCACTTGGTAGCCCAGGCTGGCCTCAAACTCACAGAGATCCGCCTGGCTCTGCCTCCCGAGTGCTGGGATTAAAGGTGTGCGCCACCAACGCCCGGCTATTGCACACTCTTAAAACATACCTTCTCAGTGGCTGCTTTGGATTTAACCTCATGTAAAAGCTATCTACTCACTGATAGTTGTACAATTAATTTGACTTTGTTTTTTATAGATAGGTTAGGTGAAAAGGTAGTGTGCATTTTTTTTGGTATCTAAATCCATTTCAGAAGCTAGCTTAGTCATAGGGCACTTGCTTAGAATTTGTGAAGTTCTGAATTCAAATCCCAGTGCTGAAAAAAAAAGAGAAAAAGAGTAAGAATTTCAGAAGTGATTATAACGCTGTGAACACCCTTTAGGTTCCTGGTACAAGTATTCCTGGAGGATTTAGGATTCATTGGCTTGAAAACAAGAATAATTAAGTAAGCAACATCAGGTTGTCTTACTACAACAGAGGATAAGATGGGGGGTGGGGACTAGTTATTAGGAAGATGAAAGGCACACGTTTGGCTCAAATTCTTTTGCCAAGTGTCTATTGCAGACTTCATTGCAGAAACTATTCATTCTATAGGGTGGGCGTTAAAGCTCAGTCTACTTCCCTTTGCACAAGGATAACACACTAGAATATATTCCACAAGGCCAAGCCGTTCTTGTCTCTTGCATTATTCCTTTACACCCTGTGCTCTCGGAGCACAGTGTTAGTACACCGCTAGCACTCAACTAAAATTTTTTGGACAGTAGGAATGAACTCGACCGTCAACAGCAGACAGCATTGTGGGAATGCTGGCAACCCCTTAGGAATCATTATCGCTGATGTCGCATGGCCAGGTCGACTCATACCACTGTCCTTTTTTTTTCAGGGTCTATTGTGGTGAATGTTTAGCCAAATGGAAATGACTGCTGTGTAAGCATGTTGCCTAACCCCACTACCAAGCTGATTGTGGGCAGAGCTATCTCACCTCCTTGCTGACCTCCACTCCAGCCCTGGAATGGCTATTTGTCCAAATTCTTTTTTGATGTTCTCTGTCCCAAGAAAACACTTGGTCTCCTACATTGTAACCATCAGTATACTTAAGTACCTGTCATAGACGGTATCTTCTTAAAGATTTGCAAGTGACCTCAGTAATAATAAAGTGACTTAAAAAAACCATTTTCCCCTCAAAAGGTTAGAAGGAGCTGGATATGGTAGTGCATGCCTTTAAGCTTAGCTTTTGGGAGATAGAGGAGGGAAAATCTATCTGTGTTTGAGACCATCATGATCTGGTCTTCATGGTGAGTTTTAGGCCAGCCAGGGCTGCAGAGGCAGACTCCTGTCCCAAAAAACAAAGCAAACTAACTAAAACCAAAAACCCAACCCAAACCAAAATGAAAACAGATTAGAAGGTATCGGGCTGTGAGATTCACATATTGGAGTCTTTGGAATTCTAAGAGATGCTAAACTACTTCCCAATCAGCCAAGTAAGAGGATGGCTTTAATAAACATCTTGTTGCTTTCTCCACTGACTCTCTAGCAGCACAAATTCTTCTTTATCATTTGGGATTCAGGCTAGGCATCATTTCCTGCAAGAAGCCATGACTACACCACTCTACTCAGTGACCCTATTCTGATGCCATGCCTCAGTTTCCCAAAGGCCCTTTGCACATGGGTTAAAATTGAGTCTGAGAAGACTCTGTGCAACTTTCACAACTCCCTTTCCTTTCCTTTCCAGCTTCTCCATTTTGCAGAAGCCACGCACCAGAGATTGAGCCGGTGAACGGCAAAATGAGGTTCTGACCTAAGTCCTCCTGGCCCCTGTTGGCGGGTCAGTCTTCATCCTGGAGGTGCAGATGTCTCAGATGTTCAGTAACGGGATCACTAAGGCTCACTGAGACAATTCACTGGCTGAGAATTAATCAGTGATGATTAATGTCTATATAGGTGACAATGGGCAGATCTCTGTTCTTCCAGATTATCACGAGATAAGCAACATACTTGTGGTTATGTGTTGAGGACATTCATAATATGTAATTTTTACCTATGAACATTCATTGAAAGAATTTTTAGAACGAGAGTCAGCAGACTTTTTTTTTTTTTTTTTTTTTAAAGACAGAATGTTAAGGTAACCCACGCTTGAACTCACTATTCTCCTGCCTCAGCTTCTTGAATGCTACGATTACTGGTGTGTGCCACCATTCCTGGCCACAGCAAACTTGAAAGTCAGATCATAACTATTTTAGGTTTTGCAGTCTTTTGGTCTCTTTGTTGCAATCAATGGCCCCCTGGTTGGGATGTAGCCAAAAGCAGCAGTGGTAGATATTATGTAAGCAAATGAGTGTGTGCGCTTGTGTCCCAATAAAACTCGGTTTACAAAAACAGGTAGTGGTTCCAGATTGGCCTTGGGGCAACAGTTTAGCAACCCTTAAGAAAATGAGTGACCTAGGTTTACATTCAGTGCCCTGGTAATTCTATAGTAAAGTTTGGTTAAATTCTACAGCAAATCATTGGGTGTGTTTTAGAAAGTACGTGCTATATTTATTTAGAGACTTGGTAGTAAACATCGTGTCCTGAGGATTCCCAGGCTCCTGGCCCTTTATGTGAATGCCTGCAGGAGAGAGCACTCATTTTCCTTTTAAAAGGGATGATGTCATAAACACATCCGAAGGAACAGATAGTTGTTAACCGAGATGTAAACACGCCGTGGGGTTCTCGACCGGTTCACTTTTACACACGGCAGAAAGGGCCAGCTCCTTGCTCATGTTAAAGCTAACTTAGGTCACTGAAGCAGAACAAGCAAAAACAAGCAAACAGGGTTCCAGATGTGTGGCGAGGTGATGGGCACCAAGTCACTTGACGAAGGAGGGGAGCGTGGGGTTTGAACTCCTGATCTTTACCAGAGTCTTGAATGTCCCTAGGCACGCCAAGTCTTATGGGAGACAAAATGAACTACTCTGCTGGGTGCTTGCCTCCAGGGGAAAAGCATGTAAGAGCCACCAGTGCATGCTTGGCACCTTTTCTGGGTGGAAATGTGGGTGGTAGCATGTCAGTATGAAAGAGGTGGAAAATGTGAACGGATTGGGAGGGGTCCGCGGGGGACGCAGTCATGTTACTGACACACATTGAGAGTCCTGGGACCTGTCTGTGTTTGAGTGTACATGGGACGGGGCAGATTGTGGGTGGGTTTTGAAGGGGTCCCCAGACAGCTCCAATATTGCCTCCCCGACAGAACGGGGAATTGATAGAGACAGATCACCACGCTTCCTACTGGCCAAGCTGGTTGAGGAGAAAATGAGAAAATCGGAATCACGTGGATCTTCTAACACTGTAGCTTTCAAACTACCAGCAGCAACCATGGGTGGGTAACTAGGGGTTTGGCCCGGTCATGTTTGCTCTGAGAAGACAGAAGGGCTGAACTGTGCACACCCTGAGAGATCCTGTTCTCACATTGGCCAACTGAGTAATTCACCTTTCCTCCCATGAGGAGGAATGGGCCAAGGACAGTTGGAGAGGGAAACAAGATGTGGCAACTTGCTTCTAGAACCTGGGATAGTTTCCACCCTGCTGTTGATTCTGTAGATCTATGAGGGGGGACCTTAAGCCTGACTCAAGTTGTTTCAGAAGTTTCTGTCCTCAACCTAGAAGCCTCTAATGAACCTCAGCCCAACACAGGAGCTCTAAAATTTAAAAACCTCTGAATTGGGGCCAACAGTTCAATTTGCCTTCCATTTGATTATGGAAGCAGGGAGAAGGGGGAGGGGAAGCCAATATTTATTGGGCTCTGGCTGTTCCGGGCATTATGTTAATGATTTACATGGGTCATCTCATCTTGTTCTGGCTTGTGCTATTCCTCAGTAAGTACATGTAGCACTGTGGTGGGCGAGTGGAGTGGAGTGGCCATGGGAAGGCAAGTCCTTGAGCTGCTCCCCAAACGATGGTCCATCTCCGGATTTGTGGGTGGAAATGTAATACTCTGTCATGAAAGGGGGCCCCCTCTTGTGACCCCTGGCTTAGGACCATCCTGCACTCTATACACTCTGTTTTGGACTGTCTCCCCACTTTTTAATTCTAATCATCATCTGTATCTATCGACTGGTCCTATTACCAAAGCCTCAAGTCAAGCTCTGGGCCATTTTCAAAATTGTTCCATTATATTTGATCCAGGTTGCCCAGGCTGACTCTTCATTACAAAATAGGGTACTTTGAACAAAGCAGGGTACTATTTTCTTCTATGAACCATCTGAAGATCCTTTTTGATAGGAAACCTTTGCCTCTCTGCTTTCCTCGTCTTCTTTTAACAACATGGATGACTGAGCTTCTATGCTTTCAGCCTCCCCTGTTCTGTGCCCCATCTCTCAGGGAGGGTCCTTTACCTGTCTAAAGTTATAGATGTAACGGACAAATCTAAATAGCAGTCTATTCAGTTGTCTTCTTTTTTAAAAAATAATTTGTTTATTTTTATTTCATGGGCATTGGTGTTTTGTCTGCATGTATGTCTGTGTGAGGGTGTCAGATCTCAGAATTACAGACAGTTGTGTGCTGCTACATGGGTGCTGGGAACTGAACCTGGGTCCTCTGGGAGAGCAAGCAGTCCATGCTCTTAACTGCTGAGCCATCTCTCCAGTCCCTCAATTGTCTTCTTATTAAATTTTAAGGTTATTTATTTATTTTGCACACAAAAATTTTGTCAGGTAGGCACTTAGCAAGTATTTCTCTCTCAGCTTATAGTTTTTCTTTTTCATTAATTCTTTATCTTCTGAAAAGCAGGGTGTAGTGGGTACTTATTCCACCTATGACCTTGGTGTGTGGCCTTGGGGCTAGCTTAAGACCTGAGTGGCTCATAGGCCTTGCTCTTCTCTCCCTTGTGGACTTGGACAGTGTGGACTCGCTTAGGCCACAGAAGCAGCGTGGGACTGATCATCAGCCTTCCAGGGCTCTGCGATGATTTTGCCTTATCTTGTTTAGCGGGTTGTTCTTCTTAATTTATATCCTAATAAACTCCCTAATCCTCCTTAAGCAGACTCCCGTGGATTTCTTGTTATACAGGGACATTTAATTTAGCTGCTCCAGCCTTCCCATTTATCCATGCACTTTCGTTGTCTTAGTTCAGAAGCCTTTGCCTAACCTTCGGTCAAAAGGGTACTCTCTTGGACTTCCTTCTAGAAGATGTACAGTTTTGAGTTTTGTATTTAGGCCTATGATTCACTTTGAGTTACTGCTATCTGTAGCATTAGAAGTGAATCAAAAGTCCTTCTGCCTAAGGGCAGTCAGTTGTTCCAGTGCTTCTTATGAAAAATACGTTCTTCTCCTCTAGTAATTGACTTTATACCTTACATTTTTTAAATGGAAAAATTACACAGATACATATTTTACCCAAGAAAATGGCTGAATGCCCAATGAGAACATGAAAAGATTCTCCTCATGAGCTAGCTAGAAAAATGAGAGTTAAATTACACGATATCATTAGGACTCTACTAAGTGGGCTAAAAGAGTATGTAGCCATATGTAGCTTTCATACATTGCTGACTGAAATGTAAAATGGTAGGTTCTTTGGAAAATTATTTTGGCAGTGTTTGAAAAAGTTAAACCTTGAAAAAGTTTTAAGAAGTGTTTATACACTCTTGGGTTCATGACATTTCGTTTCTAATTATTCTCTGCCCCAGTAAAAGCACATGTTTGTAGAATGACTTGGGTGAGAATGTTTGCAGTAGCTCTTTTGATGGTAGCTCTAAACTGGAAATAATACAAATATTGATCAATGGGTGAAAGTAATAAACTGTGGTATAAATATATAATGAACCATTACTAAGAAATAAAATGAATGGAATGTTGGCACATGTTATAATATGGAAAAAAGATAACATAATTCTGGGAGAAAGGAATCAAGCCAAAAAGAATTCATGCTTTATTATTCCATTTCTTTTCTTTTTTTGTTTGTTTGTTTTTTGAGACAGGGTTTCCTCTGTGTAGTTTTGGTGCCTGTCCTGGATCTTGCTCTGTAGACCAGGCTGGCCTCGAACTCACAGAGATCCACCTGGCTCTGCCTACCGAGTGCTGGGATTAAAAGCATGTACCACCACCTCCCGGCTTATTATTCTATTTCTAGAAGGTCCAAATAGCATATGGTGTCCTAAGTGATACCCTGCGGTTTGCTGAAGGTACAGAGGACATGAAAAATCTCTTGGTGGTGATGGCTGTGTTTGATGTGATGCAGTGTCATGGACATGCACACACCTAAAACATCAGATTGTATACTTTAAGAACGTTCATTCAGTTTTGTATTAAATATACCTGAATTAGTCCTTAAAAAAACATTTGAAATTCTGTGTGTGTGGCCACGTGTCACTGAAAATTATTCAAGTTTTCTATAAAAATAATCTGGTACTGTTTAATGGGATTGGAAAAGCAATTCACTTTTGGGGGTGCAGAGAGAGAGAGAGAGAGAGAGAGAGAACCTAAATTCTGAACTCAAGGAAAATGTTCAAAGGAGATTCCCCAAAAGAAAAAAAAAATGTTACATAGATACAGAGATACTAGTAAAAAAAAAAAAAATCTGGTCTGTAACACAAATCTTAAAAGGTTTCATTAAATAAGAAACCCAGAGCCAGGTATTGGAGTGAAAGCTGAAAGATCAGAGGGCAAGCCAGCCATGTCTTATCTCTAGGAAATCCTCAGCTTCAAGAGAGTGAGGTCCTGTCTCCTCATGCCTTATATACCTTTCTGTGTCCTGCCATGTTACTTCCTGGGATTAAAGGCCTATGTCTTTCCCAAGCAAAGACATGGGATCTCAAGTCCTGGGATTAAAGATGTGTGTGCCAACACTGTCTGACCTCTTTGCCTAACCTAGTGGCTGTTCTGTTCTCTGACCCCCAGATAAGTTTATTGGGGTGCACAATATATCAACCACACTGGTCACTTCTACAACCAGGACCAGTCATAATCGTGCGAGGTAGGCTCTGTCAATTTGATATAAACTAGAGTCACCTGGGAAGAAGCATCCTCAACTGAGGAACTGCCTCCATCAGCTTGGTCTGTGGGGCCTTTTCTGATGGTTATGATAAACGGCGCTGATAACAGTGCTGGTAGCGGCGCTGGTTACTGCGTGGAAAGGTCACGGTCACGACAGAACCCAATGCTAGTTTTAGAGCTTTATTAGGAGGGAAAGGAGAGGAAGAAAGAGGGGAGCCAGACCTGGGGGGAGGGAGCAGAGCAGAGCAGAGAACAGAGAGGGAACAGAGAGAGAGAACACAGAGAGAGGGTGGGGGTCCACGTCTGGCTTTTTAAGGTGCATACGTAGCCCCCAGTGCCCCCTGATGACATAAGATGCAAGACCCCAAGCTGCGCATGTGCCAGAGTGAGGGCAGGATCCTAACATTTTCTTAATGGTTACCTGATGCAAGAGGGCCCAGCCCACTGTGGGCAATGCCATCCCTAGGCAGGACAGGCCTGGACTGAAAAAGAAATGTAGCTGAGCAAGCCAGAGCAAGCAGGCCTGTAAGCAGCATCCCTTCATGGTTTTCTGTTTCAGGCCCTTGCCTTGAGTTCTTGCCTTGGCTTCCCTGATGGACTGTAAACTATAAGCCAAATAGACCTTCTCCTCCCCCGCCCCACCGCAGTTTTCATCCACAGAAGTTTGAATTTTTAGAAAATCTTTTATGTCTTGGCTTAATTATAAGAATACATGGAATGTAGTTATAATAGTCATTTTAATGTTTGTCTGCTTTTCTAATATCTGTGCCATTTCTTCCTTAGTTTTCTGTCTTTCTCGGTGTATGCGTGTGTGTGTGTGTGTGTGTGTGTGTGTGTGTGTGTGTGTGTGTGTG
>CABHPH010135666.1:16990-33664 GCA_902168325.1 Peromyscus nudipes
GTGTGTGTGTGTGTGTGTGTGTGTGTGTGTGTGTGTGTGTGTGTGTGTGTAAGTCAGGGGACAACCTGTGGGAGTGGTTTCTTTCCTCCACCTTATGGGTCCCAGGGATGGGACCCAGGTCATCAGGCTTGGTGGCAAGTGCCTTAACTCACGGAGCCACTTAGTGGTTCTTCTATGCCTTTTTTTTTTTTTAATCACTTTGCTGATTATTATTCCAGTTATGGGCAATATTTCCCCACATTTTTGCGTGCATTAGCTGGTCAGAAATTGTAGCTCATTAAAGCCAGATGGGATGGTAAGTTACCATCGTCCTACCACTTGGGATACTGAAGCGGGAGGATTATGGGTTTGAGCCAGCCTCAGCTACATAGGAAGAGCCAGGCCAGGACTGACTATATATATGTATATGTATACTGTATATATATATGTATATGTATACTATATATATGTATATATATATGTAGATGTAACCAGAAGAAGAGCCATCTTCTGCTATGGGACAGACAAAAAAAAATAAATAAATTAAGGGACTATTCTATTACTAATCTCAACTCTTTGATTCTATTCTGATTCTTCAAACTTTTCTTAAAGTATGAATTTTATATCAAAATTTACAAGATTTATATATATATATACATATATATATACATTTTAAACTTTCTAAGATATGAATGGTCATATAGAGTACTAACTAATTCTAGAAAAAAGGCTTCAATTAGCTGCATATATATGTCTTTGTGTTCGAGTCTCTTATCAGTTTTCTACAGGAAATCACGGCCAGGCCTAACATGAACTGAAGTCTCCAGGAAGAAGAACCATATACTATATATATATACACATACATATATATACATACATATATATATGTAGATGTATATATCTACATACGTATGTAGATGTATATATCTACATACATATGTAGATATATACATCTACACACACACACACACACACACACACACACACACACACATATATATATATATATATATATATATATATATATATATATATATATAGAAACACCCACCCTCCAAAGACCCAGCAACAAAAGAAGAAATTACAGTGTTGAGGTTAGGAATCTTTACATTTCTGTAAATATTCTTGATCTTCCTTCTAGGATGCAGTAAAGTTATTTGGAAACAATTTAATCCTTTCAGGTCTTGATTGCATGTGTTACGTGTAGTTCTAGAAGAGTGCTGGCCCTGGTAGGGTTGATTAATCTTCTCTAAAATAAGGTCTTTATGAGTATTCTACCAGTGTCTCATGGATCGTGAGTGTTCTATCTGGCTGGTGAACATGGGCCCTATTCCTGGTCACATGTAGGTGCTGGGTGCTGTTCTTAGTCTTTGGGTGATTCTTTTCTTACACAAATTCACCAGTCAGCACCACTGGATACTTGAAGAAGACCCTCTTCAGCACTCCGTGTCTCTCTCTTCAGTACTCTGTAATGAACGTTACACATGTCTCAACCTCATGTCGAGACTCCTGTAGATTTATCTTAGAATCCCCCTTCCTTGGACTTCAGCCTGGAAATATCTCAAGACAGCAGTCTAGGTTAGTTACAAGGTTCATATGTTTTGTTCCTTGTTTCTCAGAGATCCCTGGACGTGATGGTTAGTGTTGTCAACTAAAAAAGATGGAGGATCACCTGGGAGATGGGCCATGATCATGTCAGTGGAGACTTATCTCGATTACCTTCCTTGAGATGGGAAGACCTGCCCCTGGTTGGTAGCACTATTCCTTAGGCAGTGGACTTTGGACTGTATAAGTGAAAAAAATAATCTGAGCACTAGCATGCATACGTTTATTGCTAACTGTCACTGTGGCTTCCTTGCTCTAATGCATTGTGACCTGGAACCAAGAACTCGGCAAACTCCTCCTCCATTAAGGTGCTTTTGAGAGAGTATTTTATCACAGGAGCAGGAAAAGAACTGAAGACACCGTCTTTCATTTTCTAATGTTAATTGTTTCATATAATTTGTCTTGCATATTTCCAGGCTGAAGGATAAATCCAGTTCCCATTACTCCAAATTTACTGGAAGCAGTAGTATCTCCAATGGGGTTTCTAATTCATCTTTGCTAATTTGACTATTTTCAGTACTAGCTGATTTGTGGGTTTGTGTGGTCTCTGCCTATGCTCATGACATATCTAAGCCCATTGTTTGTATTTCCTTCCTTCCTTCCTTCCTTCCTTCCTTCCTTCCTTCCTTCCTTCCTTCTTTCTTTCTTTCTTGCTTTCTTGCTTTCTTGCTTTCTTTCTTTCTTTCTTTCCCCTCCTTTTTTCCTTCTTTCCTTCTTTCCTTCTTTCCTTCTTTCCTTCTTTCCTTCCTTCCTTCCTTCCTTCCTTCCTTCCTTCCTCCCTTCCTTCCTTCCTTCCTTTTTTTTTTCTTGAAGCAGGGTTTCTCTATGTAGCCATGACTGTCCTGGAACTTTCTCTGTAGACCAGGCTGGCCTTGAACTCAGAAATTCACCTGCCTCTGCCTCCTGAGTGCTGGAATTAAAGGTATGTGCCACCACTGCCCAGCTATTGTTTGTATTTCTAAATTGAGTGCCAGTTTTCCCAGGGTATCTATTATGTTTCATTGTAATCCTTTTCTTTCTTTAAAAAAATGTGTGTGTGTGTGTGTGTGTGTGTGTGTGTGTGTGTGTGTATGCACCATATCCACAAGATGGCAGCAGATCTTCCAGAGCTGGAGTTACAGGCAGTCATGAACCACCTGATGTGAGTGTGGGGAACCCATATTGAGTCCTCTGGAAGAATAGCAAGCGCTCTTAACCATTAAGAAATCTCTCCAGCCCCTTAATTATATTTCTTCATCCATTCTCACACTTGATGTGCAAGGACCTTTGGGCCCTATCTTGTGTGTCTCTAAACTTGTGGAAGGCTACAGATGATGGAAGATTGATGACTTCCTTTCCATGAGTCCTGTACCTCATGTTGCTGTGGGTGGCAATGAGATTACAGGGTCCCAGAGCAGAGAATATAGAGTGCGAGATACTAGCAATGCTGATGACAGACAGGCCTGAAACTTTCACTCAATGAAGCCGTAGAAATTTCAATATGCTTTTCCTTATTTGTTTTTTGTCCAAGTAAACAATGGAATGGAGATCAATGTATAAAGTAGCTACACTGAAGTGGGTCCATCTTTGACTAATTTTTCCTTGGTGAGCAGTTATCAGTTGGAGATAGCATCTTGGTTAGGGGTAGGAGCTCATGTCTATTTTCCCACCTCAGCACTGGGATCCTGTCTGGTTTGGACCTGGGAAGTCCCTATGCATGCACATGGAAGTTCATATGTCTGTCAGTCCTGTTGTGTCTGGAAGACACTGTCTCCTGGTTGTTCGGTGGGTTATGGATGTTTGTCATCATTTAGCGGGGTTGGTTGTAAATTGTTACAGATCATGGTAAGGGAGGAAACTAAACAAGGGAGGTTAGATTCAAGGATCTCTTTTTTAAAAAAGAAAAGTGTGTGTGTGGGGAATATAGGACAACTAGGATAAAAAGTAGCATCCCCCTTGGCTCTTACAATCTTTCGGCCTCTTCTTCCACGTAGGAACTGTACATTTTAGTGTAAAGAAATAATTAATAAGTGACCTAGGACATTGTATTGCTGCCTTGCAAATAGAGCTGTTAGAAATGCAAAGTGGGCTCACCAGGGCACTGTGGGAGGGGCTTGAGGGTCCTGTTTTGTACAGGATGGTCAGGGAGGCTGATGTCTGAGTACACTCAACAACAACAAACAGAAAACATGGCGGGACTAAGCCCTGTGGATGCTTGAGTGACATCAGGTCTGAGATGGCGTAGGCTGGCCTTGCTTGGGTAGAGCAGAGAAGCCAGAGCAGCTGAAGGGAGGCGGACATAGGAAAAGATGGGAGATGAGGTTGCAGATGTCATTAGGGAGCCCAGCCTAGTGAATCTGGACTTTCGAAGGGAAGCCTAAGAATTCATGCTTTTCTTTAGCCACAAGAGGGACTTGGGTTTTAGGGGAGGTAGTGTGATCCAGCTTAGGGCTTAACTGGGTCTGCCACATGGAGATTAGACCATAGTGGAAGGAGTGTGGACTTCAAGTGAGGAGGATTTTGCAAAGCTGTTCAGGAGAGTCTTAGTGGTGACGTGATCTCAAAGTAGTGGAGTGGGTGAGATACGGCTGCCTTTTAGTCTTAAGGTTCTAAGATACTGATAACAGAATTTGCTAATAAATTTACCTGAAGTGGAGGAATGTAGGGGGAGAGGGAGGGAGAGAGATCTTTCGACTGGAATTGGGAGACTAAACTAGGATTTTCCTGGGATGAGGAAGCCTTGAGGAGGTGCAGGTTTGAGGAGGGTGGGGGATCCTGAGTCTTGTTTGGGTAGGTTAAAACTGAGCTCTTCATGACATTCATGGCAGGAAACATCTAGCAGGGAGCTGCCTATGAGTAGTCAATGAGTCTGAGTGATTGATTGGGTGGATGACTGTCTTAGTTGACTTTACTCTTCTAGGACAGCACCACACACTGAACACTTTGTAATGAGTGTTAATTTTAGCCCTCACAGTTCTGGAGGCTGGGGGATTCAGTATCAAGGTGTTGGCATCTGGTGAGGGCTTTCTTGTAGTGTTTTCATGTGTTGGAGCTTAAAAAGGCAAGAACAAGCAGCTACTCCCATAAACCCTTCAGTAGAGGACTCTGTCCTTTCACTAGGGTAGAGCCCTGGAGACCTACACACCTCCCCAAAGACCTCACCTTCCAATGCTGTTTCATGGAGGAGATTAAGGGTGAAACACAATCAGACCATAATGACACTATTTAATATTTGAGATGTTATTACATCGATAGAGATGGTTGATGAAGCAGAAAAAGGTCGTGAGACCTGGGACATCAATATTTGGAGGACAAAGGATTGAGGAGAAACCCACTAAGGAAAATCAGGACAAATCAATGAAGTAGAAGAACCAAGGGAGTGTGGTGTGCTTGCTGGAACTGTCTCCACGAGGCAGAAGTGACTAATTTGTCCAACCCGAAGAGAGCTGAAAATCTGATCTTGGTCTGGAAATGTGGTGCTGGGTGACCATGCCAAGACGTGTTTTTATGGGGAAGGAGGTAAATAGAGGAGAGAACACTATAGAGATGGCAAGTGTGGGCTGCTCTTCAGAGGCGTTTTGCTGTAAAAGAAACCAGGGGAATGGGACAGTGAATGAAAGAGGACACAGGGTCACTGCATAGAACAGCTAAGTATAATACACGGAAGCTTTGGACATATTTGCAGAATCTGAATTTATTTTGATTGACAATGAAGTCAAAAATTTCATATAGTGGAGAGTCTTTGATTGGCTTGATAATCTTAGTAATAGCACTTATATTTGAAGAAGATTTAGTTAAATATGAGTTGGTCGACACAAGATGTGTTATTTCTCAGCTTCTTCCTTTGGGTGTAATTTGGAGCTGCAATTCCAGTTAACCCTTTCCAATGAGAGTGTTCCCCCCACCCCAACTGAACAGTTACTTAGCAATGACAGAAAGCTGTATGTTTACAGAATACTTATCAGCCTCCATCTGAGTGAACATAAAAGAATTCAAATTTACATTAGAAGCATAGGAAGGAATTAGAGACATGATCCCATACCATCGAAATAGTCATAGAGTATAGGAGGGCATAGCATGCTGTCTTAGTTTCTTCTGTTGTTATGATAAAACTACTCAGGCTGGAGAGATGGCTCAGTGACTAACAGCACTCACAGGCTGTTCTTCAGAGGACCTGGGTTCAATTCCCAGCACCCACATGGCAGCTCACAACCACATACAACTCCACCTCTAGGAAATCTAATGCCCTCTTCTGGCCTCTGTGGGCACTGCATGCACATGCTGCACATACATACATATATACATACATACACAAACCCATATAAAATAATAATAAAAGTTTCAGATAGGCCGGAGAGATGGCTCAGTGGTTAAGAGCACTGGCTGCTCTTCCAAATGAACCCAGGTTCAATTCCACATGACAGCTCACAACTGTCTGTAACTCCAGTTCCAGAGGATCCAACACCCTCACACAGACATACATGCAGGCAAAATACTGGTATGCAAGAAATAAAAATAAATAACATTTGGAAAAAAAGTTTCAGATAAAGTACTCTGACAAAGTAATTTAAGGGAGAAGGGGCCACTTTATTCTGTCTCATAGTTCCGGGGTACAGTCCATCACAGTTGGGATGCCAGGATGGCAGGAACCTGAAATATCTGGTCATATCACGCACACAATCAGGAAGCTGAGAATAATAAGTAAGTGCACTCATGCTAATGTCCAGCTCGCTTCCTCTATAGTCTGTATAGACTTTGTATAGTCTGGGATTCTCAGCTCAGGGAATGGTCCTGATCACAATTAAGATGGACCTTCCCACATCCATTAGCGTCATCAAGATAGTTTCTCACAGGCAGGTCAAAGGACCATCTCCCAGGGGGATTCTAGATTCTTGCCAGGCTGTTAAACAATCCAAACCATCACGAACCTAAAGGGGGAACTTGCCTCGACTCTCTGGTATTGATTTGCAGTCTCGTGAGCCAGTTTTGATCTTTTCTTCTATACCTAGCTATGTATTATTTCGAGTTACTTCCAGTTTCCCGAAGGAAAGTCGTTTGTATCCTAAGAGCTTTATTTGTTCCCCAGGACTTCTGGCTTGCCACCCACTCTCTGGAGTTACCAAATTTCTTTTCCTTTTCCCACTGGGAGAACTAGTGTGCTACATTTTCCAGTTTCCCCTACGGCTGTGTGAGGGGAAAATGAATGAGGATGGGAATAATGCATGCCACATCCACCCCGAAGCTTGATTCTCAATAAACTTACAGAGTCTTCCACGGTCTTGTTTTTGCTTGCCTACATGCCTATGACCCCCCTGGAAGAGCCTGAGCCCCAACTGTGCTGTGTTGTGAATAACAAAGGAACTCCTAATGTCTCACACCTCTGGCACTTTGTTACTGTAGACAACCTGCCCTGACACGTCCCTTTGGCTAGGAAGCAATGATTATTGATTTAGGAGGCCGTAAGTTTGGGTTGGATACATGGTTCACTTTGGAGGCATCATGAGCTGGGTGTTTGGACTCATTTGGGGGACACTGTTGAAACCAACAAGACTATACTGTTAGGAGGTAGACAGTTATTTTTTAAAACGACTTGGTGTTGGCCTTCTAGACCCTTTCCATCTGAGAGCTTAACCTACTTTGAATTTGATCTACCTTTAGACCCCTGAAGGTCTCAAGAATGGGAACAAGGAGAGAAATGAGTGCTCAGCAGTAATCTTGTGTTTCTTGTATCATTTTTTCTTGCATCATTGTATTTAATTTTCATGATAATCCTATAGTTACGATTAGCCTCAGCTTACACACAAGATGCTTGCCCAAGAGCTGTCATAGAGAAGTAGAATCTGTCAAGCCAGATTTTTACTCTGCCCAGGAGGAAAGGTCCCTGCCTGAGTTCACTGGACTTGTAGATATGCTCTGGTGTTAGAGCTACAGTCTCCCCTTATTTCTTTTGCATTTTGAAGGACATGAGGTGGTGATTTTTATTCATGGAAATGAGTGTGCTCACTGTTGTGATTGAACAGATAGGGGGCTTCATAGGGCATGTTGGGACCTGCATCTGAATGTAATATTGGGGACTAGGGAATCAGGAGGAGCCTGTAGTTTCAAGGGAGGTGATACTGGTAATGGACCCTTCCTTCTTCTGCAGCTCTGAACACAGAGAATTCAAGGTCCTATGTATGATCCAGCACATGGCTGGGAGACTGGACCACGAAGTGGGAAGGTTCAGCAAAGCAGAGAAGCCTCTGTATTCCCTCCCGGGGTTGGTGGTGTTTGCCAAGAGCACCAAGATGCAAGAAGTGTGGGCCTGTGAGACTACCTGGCTGTTTAAGTCCATAAAATTTGACTTGGATATAAAGCAACATGTGTGTAGATCCTTTTGTCAATCATGCTACTGTTTAAATGACTATCTACCTAGATTATTTGAATGGTTTTTGTGGTTCTAGAGATAGAGCCCAATGCCTTGAGCATGCTAAGCATGCACTTCATCACTGCACTACATGCTTACATGACCAAGTGTGACCTCACAGTGATGCTTAGATGACCGTGTTTGACCTTGCAGCGATCTTGGGAGGTTACAGGGAAGAAGTAAGACCCCATTTCTAGGTAAGGCAAAACTGGTCCAAGTTTTCTGACTCTAAACCCACTGCTTTGGTTAGGCTTGCTGATGAGATCTAAGGGCAGGCTTCCGGGCTTTGAAGCTAGAAGTCATATCTCAAGTGCAACTGTGATTTCTGTCAGAGTCTCCAGACCTTGTTTGCTCTTTATTGTCTGCAGATGGTCAGATGGAAGGGTAGTGTGTGTGTGTGTGTGTGTGTGTGTGTGTGTGTGTGTGCACATGCATGCGTATATGAGTGCAAGCATGTGTGTGTGTGTGTGTGTGTGTGTGTGTGTATAAGTGAATATGAAATTTACAAAGCCAAGTAACAGTTGTCTTAGTTCATCTTCTGTTGCTAAAACAAAATACCTGAGACTCAGTCACGCACAAAAGATAGAAGTTTCTTTAGATTACAGTGCTAGGGCCTGGGAAGTTCAAGAGCATGATACTGTGTTATGTGTTTGAAACTGCATCCCTCAGGTTCATACGTTGATGGTGTTTTGGAGATGGGACCTGGTGAGGGCATCCTTTCTGCACTATAACATGGCAGAGAGGTATCACACAGCAGGACAGGACACATGTACCAGAAAGGGCTACTTTTACAACATACTTACTCTTTCAGCATCCTGTTGACCCACGAGTAGATTAATTACACCCTTTAGGTTCCATCTCCAAAGCACCATCAACATAAGAACCTGAGGGATGCAGTTTCCAACACATGAAATTCAGCTCCAGTGCCTGAGATTTTCAGACACGTTTCTGGTTCTGTGATGAATGTGGCTCACCTGTCCTTTGAAGAGAGTCACTATAAGCTCAAGCACCTGGATGTTTGAAGACGTAAACATGTCATTAGGCCTTGTTTGATGTAACATGTCTCAGTCTTACTTAACTGCAGTGATGAGCATATCACGCATTCACATATAGCAGTGTGTTTTAGCTTTTGAAAATATCAATTCAGGAATAATCAAGTTTAGTGTAGGTAACTGAACCTAGCAAAAGACCTATATTTGTTTAATTTAATTGAACTTTATTTTGTGTGTATATGGTGTATGTGTGTGCACAGGTGCCTATGGGTATGTGCATGCAGAGATCTTATGAGTATTTTGCTTGTATGTATGTCTGTATACCATGTGTGTGAATGGTGCCCACGGAGATCAGAAGAGAGCATTGGATTTCCTGGAACTGGAGTTATGGATTGCAGTGGGTGTTGGGAATTGAACTCAGATCTTCTGCAAGAGCAAGTACTCTTAACCACTAAGCAATCTCCCCAGGCCCTTACTGTATTTTGTGAATCAGGGTCTCTCACTGAACCTGGAGCTCATCAATTTGGCTAGAAACCCTAGCCAGTGCCCCCAGGGATTCTCCTGTCTCCAAGGCCACAGCATAGAGGCTTGCAGCTGGCTCTTATGTGGGTACCAGGGAACCAAACCCAGGCTTTCATGCTTTTTCGGCAAACACCGACTAACTGAGCCATCTCCTCAGGCCTAGAAAACCTAGATCTTGCTGTTATGCCATCAATTGAGTCTATAATTATTGGCACATTATTTTTAACCATAGGCTCTAGCTTTCCCATGTATAAAATTACAGGAATTTGATCTGAAGATTTGTCTCTGAAAATCCATCACTCTATCTCGTTGGCCTTAAACCCAGTGTGACATCCTAGATAGCACTGAATGTGTGTTGTGGCCCTAACTCCATAACCAGGCCTCACCTGCTCATCTTTTCAAACAAATATGTTGAATATCATCATTATCTCTTCTGCCTCATTTCTGGTACCGAAACATTTTCCCAATGGGGGAAAATTTTAAATGTAACCTTGATGGGCTAGAGAGATGCACGCAAAAGTACTAGCTGTGAAAGCCTGAGGACTTGAGTTGGATCTTAGACCCCAGGAAAATGTGGAAGGAGGAAACTGAGTCCACAAGTCGTGTTCTAACCACCGTGTATGGTGCCATGCTGAGAATGTTTCTCAGCGGATACTTTGGGCCTTATTTAAAGTTGTTCTGTTGTGGTAATTCCACTTTATCCAGTATATGCTGTTCAATATTTACTCAGGACATTTGCATTTTCCGTACTGTTGGTTATTTCTTTAGTTGTTGTGCTCCTAAGAGTTGCCTTGGTCATTTCTCCTGAGGAATGTCTTTGTCATGTGAGCTAGGCTAGGGATAAGGAGCAGGCTCCAGTCAGTGATCTCCTGTGAACTTAAGAAACAGGAGAAGGGCTGGAGAGATGGCTCAGCAGTTAAGACCACTGACTACTCTTCCAGAGGTTCTGAGTTCAGTTCCCAGCAACCACATGGTGGTTCACAACCATCTATAGTGAGATCTGTTGCCCTCTTCTGGCCTGCAGGCGTACATACATGCAGACAGAACACTGTATACACAATAAATAAGTGGATTCTAGATATAAAGCAAAGAACAATCAGACTGTAACCCACAGAACCAGGGAGGCTATATAGCAGGGGGGGACCCTAGGATGACTGTGGCTTATAATAAGTTTTGGTTTTACTCAATTACTGGGCAAACCTCAATCAAACACTTCACTATTAGGATAAGAATTTATACTGTATCAAGCTGATAATAGAAAAATAAATAAATAAATAAAAATGGGGAAAAAAAAAGAAAACAGGATCACTAGAGAGAGGACACCTGAGCAAGAGAACTCATGTTGCTGAAAGGGAATGGAGGAAACAGGGATTCTCATGGTAGGCCCAGACTGAAGTCACATGATCACACTGTTTCCTGTTTGGAGAGGAAGCAGAAGACAGGTGTCTATAAGTATAATAAGAGAGCCAAGGACACCTAGATTTCTATACCAGTGAGAGAATCCGCCTTCTAGTAACCTAAAAGTTAGAGTGAAATGTGGCTGGGTGTATTTCTAGATCTCCAGCATTTTTGTTTTTTTGTCCTCTTTTGTAAACTGGGTAAAATGTAAATCCCTAGAGTTGGGAGGATTAAGCATAGAACGTCATTTTTGTGAACATGTATTACACACAGAAATATAAGTATTTGGTGCTATTATTATACTAGAAAAGAGGCACCTTGCCAATATCAGGACTCTGGTCCCCCTCCCATCCCATTGGCACTGTCCAGCCATCCAGAAGCAAGTCTTGCATGGCAGGTGTGCCGATTTTAAAAACAAGGTTGAATGGAGAATAAACCTTATTTGTCTATAAAAAAATAAATCTTAAAGGAAAAAAAAAGAAACAGGAGAACTGAGACTCCAGGTGAAAGCCACAAGCATTGCAAAACAGTGATCCTCAGTGCTCCCCAGAGCCGTTGTCATCCGGGCATCAGGCAGGTGTGCAGCCCTGGGGAAAGGAGAATATAGATCGCAACATGCCAGCTGTGGGAATGTGGAGGGCCGGGAGAATGGATGTCCAAGGCTGGCCAGCTAGTATGTGTCTGTTTTTATTACTGCTCTTCTAGTGGGGCTCTGGTATGCTTTTGATGAGACTACGCAGATCCCAGGTGACTTGAGCTGTTCTCCACATCAATGGCTGTGGTCCCCAGGACTTCTCTTCAAGGAAGAGGGGAAGGGTTAACAAGAGCATCATTGAAAAGCCCTGTGCTATATCCCAGCACTGCTGGCTTCAGACACTGCTGGGTCTCCTGCAGGGACTTCTCATGGATTTTACACACCTGCCGTTTCTCCAGGGTTGAATTTAAGAGCAAGGGAGGAACTAGCTTGTGCTGATTACTTTCTTGTGTGAGGTCCCTATAATAAGGGATGGCATTGGCCTCCCTCATGATCCTGTCTAAAATGATTTCTCGGATTCTTTTGTGCTTAGTAGCTCTTTTAAAACAAGTCATGGGAAGATGAGAGTCTGTGGGTGATTTTGGAGTCCCTCGAACGACAGCTTTCCTGGTTGTAGCGTTGACTTGCTGCTGTTTAGCTGAGAAGAAAAGCTTTTGCTCATCAATTGAAGATGCCAAATGTAAGAAGGCAGGGGCATGGGATGTAGGATAAATGCTTAATTGTCCCTCTAGTTACGCTTTATCAGAGTAAGGATTTAATGTAATAGTCGCCTCTAGCAGTGACAAAGTTCTGAACATTTTTAGTGAACCAGTATGGACTCACGGAACTTTATTTATCCAAAATTCACAATTGTCTACAGCCATTATTCTTTTCCACACCCTGTTCATCACAAGTTTGGCTGGTGGAGCAGTTGGTATCTATAACTGGGGCAACCTCCTATCTCCCTATTCCTCTTCAATTGTTCCTTTACTTTCCAACTCAATAAAACACCCCGGACATACCTTCTACCCTCCCCGCCTTGATGTCTGATTAGCTATTTCTCCATGATGCCCTAGCTCCCTCTGGGGAGTGGTATGGATGGATGAAGGCCTGGTTGCGTATTGCTGATCTTTACTCTCAGACCTCGGAGAGTGCCATTTTTCTGAACTCCCCATCCATATTGAGATTTCCAATTACAACTTTCCCCTTCTGAGCATTGCAAAACTCCTGTGAACATCTCATTCCCTAGCTTTTCCCTTTAAACTTTTATATGGTTTATCTTTACTCTTCCTGCCATCACCTCAGGGTACCAAAGCTATCAAAACACTAAAAGGCGTTAACTCTCCTCTAAATCACTCAGCATTGTGTCAGGTGGAGTAAAGACAAACCCTTTGAGCAGAGCTTTGCAGGGAGCCACTAGCCAGGTGGAGCAACGGCTTCTCTTTGGGAATGAGATATGAAAGAGCCCCACTCCTTCCTACTCTCGCCAGCACTTGGAACATGGGCTATTAGTTTTGAAGTTGCAGAGAGCAGGAGCGTGGTAAATGAGCCTAGGGTAAGTTAGCGTCTCAGGGTGTGTTGTCATCGATGAAATTCAGCCTGTTCTATGCAGAGTCCTGTGGGTTGCTGTAAGTTTTTAGTTAATACCCAAAGTGCTGAAAAAGAATTGGTTTGGGCTTTTTTTTTTTTTGGTGTGGAGCCACTTTTTACCTTGATTTTGATGGGGGTGAGAATTCTTCGAGCCTTCCCTCTGCCTTCATCAACAGCTAGATGGGGTTAGTGCCTACCTTTCAATGTAAGTAAATGTAAGTAAAAAGAGGTACCAAATGGTAGCTCCTATGCATTTTTAATGTCATAAGACAAACAAATAAATCTCCCCAAATCCCCCCCAAAAAACCCAAACCCAAACCTAAAAACCAAAAAAACCCAGCAAAAATCATTGTTCTAGAATTAGATAGTAATTGTCCAATTGATGCATGTCTTTGTGTCCCCTGTGCTAGATTAATAAATGTATGCCACCATGGCAGGCAAAAACAAAACAAAACAAAACAAAACAAAAAACAAACAAACAAACAAAACAAAGCAAAACAGATCATGGGATCAAACTCAGGCCCTCACGCTTGCAAGTCAAACACTTTACTGATTGGGCCGAATTGAAGGGGAATGTGTTTGCAATAATGAGTTTGATATGGTTAGATGCTTGGGCTATTTAATGGTTTGACCTCTCTTCTCCTTCTCCTCCCCTCCCCTTCCCGTCAATAAAGACTCTTAATCACCCTCTTCTTCCATCCTAGAACATTTATTTACTCCTTGCTCACCAGAGGGAGGCCTTTCCCGGTGTTACTCTTTCTGAGGGCCACCGCCTTCTGCATGGGAAATGGATTTCTTCAAGCCCACTATCTGATTTACTGCGCAGAATACCCTCAGGAGTGGTACACAGATGTCCGGTTTAGCTTGGGTAAGTGAATCTGACCGGCTCCCCTCCCTTCCCAGCTAGCACCAGCCCCACGGTGTCCACAGTCACCACTGTCTCTTCTCATCCTCCAGCAGCCTCTTCACCAACTCCTTTCTCACTCAGGACTCTCCTCTGGTCTTCTCCCCAGGAGGCAGCCGGGAAGAACACTTAAATATATGTCTCCCATCTCAAGACGGTCCAGTAGATTTCTACTGCTCCGACGATACAAACAGGTTCCCCTGCCTATAAAACCCAAATGTTTTGGGTCGTTCTGACTTAGCAGTTCTTCCTGCCCCCTTTCACCCCATTTTTCTGGGCTAGCCCCAGATGCCTTGCTGCCGGGATTCAAAGAGTCAAACCTGTTTTGTCCCAGCGATGCTGTCCAGGACATTCCGATTGATGTGGCTCACTGAGCTTCGAGGCTTGTGCCTCTCCCTTGCTTCGTTCATCTCCCTACCAATTTACCCTTCCTCGAAGAGGCTTTTCCTCAACACCTTACCTGAAACAAGTGAAGACATCGATAAAGTCTCTCCTATTTCCTGCGGAAGAGGAGGTAGAAAGAGTGTAAGGGCCAGAGAGGATGGAGGACACTGAGAAAACAAGGCTCTCTAATTAACAACAGCAAAGCTCATATGAACTCATATATATGCACAGGGCCTGCACAGATCTGAACCAGGTCCTCTCAGCTTTTTTTTTTCTAGATAGGATTTCTCTGTGTAGTTTTGGTGTCTGTCCTGGAGCTCGGTCTGTAGACCGGGCTGGCCTCGAACTCACAGAGATCCGCCTGGCTCTGCCTCCCGAGTGCTGGGATTAAAGACCTGCGCCACCACTGCCCGGATCCTCTCAGCTTTTATTTTGGCTTCTGGTTTGGTGTTTTTATGGGACTCTTAAGTGTGCAAACCACTGGGTCTCTGATTCTTGTGCCTTCTCTTGGGCCCTTTTCCTTCTGTTGGTTTGTCTTGTCCAACTTCGATGTGGTAGTTTTTGTTTTACCTCATTATATTTTATTTTGTTATATTTTAAAAATGAATGAATGAATGAGTGAATGAATGAATGAAAACCAAGCCACTAGGGTAAAGGTTAACAACTGAATTGTCATTTATATCTGCCGGGAGAGGGAAGATCAGTTTTCTCCAAAGGAGTGACACTGGGTATATCAACCACTTCAGGACAGGCTTCATGTTTAGGAGTAGTTGATCAACATATAATAGACTCCACAGTTGTTTTTTATGGTTTTTTTTTTTGTTGTTTTTGTTTTTTTGAGACAGGGTTTCTCTGTGCAACAGCCCCTGGCTGTCCTGGAACTCGCTATGTAGATCAGGCTGGCCTCGAACTCACAGAGATCCACCTGCCTCTGCCTCCCAAGTGCTGGGATCAAAGGTGTGCACCACCATTGCCTGGCTTAGAGATCGTTTTTAATCCTTATTAATATCACCTGTCACATTCTGCCTCTTGGCTTGCTACTTTCAACTTTCTTCAGAGCCAGTCCCTGCAGGGCTCTCTTCTCCCTAGCTGTATTAGCTTTGGCCTACAGTTCCATCTCGCCTGGGTGTCTGCCGTCAGTAACCTCTACATTGAGAATCCTGTCTCCATCCTGACTTTCAGCCCCTTCCTTCTTCATGGTGTAGTCAGAGTGAACATTCAAAAACTACAAAGGGCCAGAGATTTCACTGTGAAATACTGTCACACATGCCCTATAGGGTGTTGTCTGGCCACCAAACAAGGAAATGGAACAAAACATCAAAGAAGGAAGAGCTCTGGGTTAAATAAGAATAATTATGGGCTGGGAGATGGCTTAGCAGTTAAGAGCACTTGCTGCTCTTCTAGAGGGCCTGAGTTCAATTCCCAGCACTCATGTTGGGTGACTTACAACTACCTATAGCTCTAGCTCCAGGGGGATCTAAGCCCCTTTTTGGCCTCTGCAGACCTCTCTCTCTCTCTCTCTCTCTCTCACACACACACACACACACACATACACACACACACACACACAAATACATAAAAATAAATCCTAAATAAAAAACAAAACAGCTGGGCAGTGGTGGTGCAAGCTTTTAATCCCAGCACTCGGGAAGCAGAGTCAGCTGGATCTCTGTGAATTCAAGGCCAGCCTGATCTACAGAGTGAGATCCAGGACAGGCACCAATACTACACAGAGAAACTCTGTCTTGAAAAACCAATAAATAGACAAACAAACAAACAAACAAACAAACAAACAAATAAGAACAAGTGTGAACACTTGTACACTATGATTTTTTATGTATAAATGAGATAGAAAATGTATATAAATGGAAAAAGTATTGGAGTTATAAAACTTCTCTATTGTGTCTCAAAGTAAAGAGTTGGGGGGGGAGCATGTGCATGCGTGCGCGCGCGCGCGCACACACACACACACACACTCATGCATGCATGCTCAAGCACACAAGACAATAAAAAGGAATAAAATGCACTGAAGAAAAGTCCCCCAAAGTGAGAGAAGACACATCAAGTACTTACATACTGAACTGCTAATGTGACCATACTGGAAAACATTGTAAACCAGTCCACAGGAAATACAGCAGATAGAGCCATGAGCAAGTCATCTAGTCACATCTGGAAAAAGGGACTGTCCAAGGATGACTGTCTATTCTTCTCATGGTAATCTCCTGAATAAGGGACCAAAAAAAAAAAATGGTCTGATGGGGTGATATATTGTATACCCCAAAAAAACTTGTCTGGGGATCAGAGGACAAAGCCAGCCACTATATTAAACATAGAGATCAGGCAGTAGTAGCACACGCCTTTAATCCCAGCACTAGGAAGGAAGTTTAATGGCAGGGCACAG
>CABHPH010135667.1:3050-27767 GCA_902168325.1 Peromyscus nudipes
GTGTGTGTGTGTGTGTGTGTGTGTGTGTGTGTGTGTGTGTGTGTGTGCAAGCACTTAGTGCTATGAAGTTTCCTTAGTACCAGTTTCATTGTGTCCCATAGGTTTGGATATGTTGTGTATTCATTTTCATTCAGTTCTAGAAAGTCTTTAATTTCTTTCTTAATTTCTGTCTTGACCCATTTTTCATTCAGTAGTGAGCTGTTCAGCTTCCATGAGTTTGTGAGCTTTCTTTGTTTCTGTTCTTGATATCCAGCTGTAATGTGTGGTGGTTAGATAGGATGCAGGGAATTATTTTAGTTCTCTTGTATCTCTTGAGACTTTCTTAGTGTCTGAATATGTGCTCAGTTTTACATAAAGTTCCACGAGGTGCTGAGAAGTCATGTTCTCTTGTGTTCTGGTAAAATATTCTATAAAAGTCTCTTAGGTTGATTGTGTTTATAACGTCAGTTAGCTCCAGCATTTCCCTGTTTAGTTTCTGTGTGGATGGCTTATTTATCGGTGAGAGGAGGAGTGTGAAAGTCTCTCACTATCAGTGTGTGAGGGCCAATATGTGATTTCAGCTGTGGAAGAGTTGCTGGGGTCTAGTGGAGACATGTTGTCTTGGCTGCTATTGATTGTGTTTTTATGCGAGCCTCTGACCATCTGGGTTTGGGAAGATTGTAATTCTAGGTGTTGATATCTCTCTTTGTTGGGTGGGTGCTTTGCTCCTTGGTTTCTGTTGCCTTTTCCTGCTATTAGGAGAGTGTGGTGGCTGTATTTTGCTCTGCAGAAAATTCTTCTGGGATCCTGATAGGTATGGCCACTGTGAGTTCTGAGTAATATGTATTTCTAGGTATTGGGGGTTAACACTTAGGAATGTAGTTGGGCTAGAAGGTGGAGGGGGCTAAAGGAGTCCCAGGAGAGAGGAAAACAGGATCTTCTTAGTCTCCTGGAAATGGGGCAGAGAGTGAGAAGAATCCACAGTAAGAAGTATGCTAAGGACCCACGGGTGGGAATGGGGACTGGTTATAGAGGAGAGAGGGCAGGGAGTGAAGATCTGAAGCTCACCCACTTGCTTTGTTGCTTCTCTTGCAGGCTCTTCTTGTGGCTTCCCAGAGAATATCTCCATTGAGCCTGGGAAAACAGGATGAATGGGAAGGCAATTTGGAGGAGAAGACCTATGAGAACAGCTGAAGATTGGGGCAGAGAGGAGGGGGAGGCTGAAGCAGGTGTTCTGCTACAGAGCTGGAGAAGAGACTGGTGATTTGATTTTGAGGAGAGGAGGAGGTGGAGGTCTGCCCTTAGCCTACCTGTTCTCCAGGCCTGTGCTTGGCTGGTGTGTTCCCAGAGAATCTAGATATTTCTAACTAAATTATTCAGTGAATATTTTGCATTCATTTGTTGCTGTAGAATACTAATGAGAAAATGCTAACCTGTTGTATTGTTTTCTATTAGAACAGAAGAGAGTCAGGGCCGGGCGTTGGTGGCGCACGCCTTTAATCCCAGCACTCGGGAGGCAGAGCCAGGCGGATCTCTGTGAGTTCGAGGCCAGCCTGGGCTACCAAGTGAGCTCCAGGAAAGGCGCAAAGCTACACAGAGAAACTCTGTCTCGAAAAACCAAAAAAAAAAAAGAAGAGAGTCAGGGACAGAGTCAGTGAGAAAAGTCTTCTAAAAGTTAAGAATCTATAGTTTACTTCATCAAATGAGAGGCAAATGATCCTGCCATGCATAGTAATTGCTACTCCATGATGGTGTGAGTGTGTGACCTCAGTGTACTACACATGGTGATTGTGTGGATGGTGGGCTGAGTTTGGGAGGCAAGATCACTCAGAACCAAATAGCAAAGTAACCTATCAGTGAAGAATTTACATTTAGATTAAGAAAGTCACAGAAAATTAAGCAATCCAATAAAGCAATAACAAGCTAATTGCTTCTCAGGAATGGCATAATATTTATATTTGTGATCTTTGGAATCTCACCTCACCCTTTGTATTGATGTATATTTGGGTATGTTTTCCTGAAGTCACTGCAGCAGATAGAATGTTCCTTCAACTCCATGTTAGCCCTTAGCTAATATCTCTCCTGCCTTTCATGATGTTTACCTCCAAAACTCCATGGTACCCACCCCAGTCTCCTCCCTCATCACTCCTCTATTGTCCCATACCCTGTCACAGAACCCAAAGGACACTATTCATTCTTTTTTTGTCTCATCATCTCAACAGCTTTGCATGGTTTGTTACAGTGTTCCACTTCTAACTTCCTCATCCATCCTTATGGACCTTTCACATGTGCCTGCCATTTTTGTACTGACTACTTGTTCCTTATTTAGCTTCAGATGCTAACATTTGTGAAGGGCCCACCCCTTTTGGGGTATAATTTCTTCCATCCATGGTTTTAATTGCTAGCCAATACTATGACGACTATTCATGCTTCTTGTTCATAAGTCTGTCCTTTTGATCTATACTCTTCTCCTGAATTCTAGACACAAATACATTTTTCCTAACTACTACCTCTACCTCAGTGTTTCACAGGAACCCAATCCAGTATATCAAAAGCAGAACTCACACTCTCTTCTCTGGCTGTCTTCACCCACAAATTAAAATAAGAAGCAAGATATTCCAAAGTACCTAAATGAGTGGTCAGGAAGAGATTGACAGCTATCAGTTTCAAAGGGAGCAAGATCTCGAATTAATTTTCTTATTCTATAAGGGACTGGAAAAAGTGTAAAGCAAGCCCAACTCTAGCAGAAGGGAGGAAACACTGAAGGTGAGTGAATATAAATTAGAGCAGATACATAAAATCAAATAACAATCATAAACTCATGTGCAAAAGAATGAAGTTAGAGCCCCATCTCCTACCATGTATAAAATTTAACTAAAAATGTATCATCAATCTAAATATAAGAACCCAAACCTAAGACACACAGAAGCAAATGTGTCTAAATCTTTGTGACCTTGGATTTGATAATGGATTCTTAGGTGGGACACAAAAAGCATAAGCAATTTAAAAAAAAGTAGTACATTGGTGGGTGTTGTCTAAATTAAAAGCTTTTGTGCATTAAATGGCATTATCAAGAAACTGAAAGGACACCCTACAAACTATAAGAACATATTTTTTAATTTCATATCTAATAAGGGTCTTAGTTTCAAGGATATAGTGATAAGTCATTCACAATTTAAAAAATGATTGGTGGGACAGATCAACTGAACCCTGGAGAAAGGACTTGAGAAAGTTCTCCAAAGACACAAAATGACTAAAAAGAATATACAAAGATGCTTATCATAGGTCATTAAGAATCTCCAAGTCACCCAAAATGGCCATATAGTACGGTCCAGGACACCTATGATTACACAGCAAGACCCTATCTCAAAAACAAAAATAAAAACAAAACACAAAGTCAGAATGAGATAGCATTCCACACCCAGTAGAATGACTGCAACAGAAAACAAGGAGAGGAAGTGCTGGGAAGGATACAGGAAATGGTAACCCTGGTGTTTCACTGGTGAGGATGCAGAATGATACAGCAGCTGTGGAGGGTTGGCAGTTGCTCAGGGTGTTAAAGATAAAATTGCTTTAACTCAGCATTCCACTTTTAGTTAAATGCCCTCCAGAATTAAAAACAGGGATCCAAACAGATGCTTATCCACACATGTTCATAGAAACTCTCTTCACATAATATATGTAGTACAAGGTTATTCAGTCATCAAAAGGAATGAAATTTTGACATGCTACAACATGAAGAAACCACAAAAACAGTATCCTACGTGCATTAAGCCTGAAAGATCACATACCACATGACTCCACATGAAATCTCCTGGACAGGTAAATCCTTAGAGAAAGCATGTTGGTAATTATGAGGGGCTGGGAGGGAGGACTGCGTAGAGGGTATGGGTCTTCAATTGGAGTAATGAAGATAGATATGTTGGAACTAGATATACTGGTGGTTGTAGATCATTGTAATTGCATTAAGTATCACTGGATGTGCATTTAATGTGATTAATTTATTATGTGAACTTCAAGCCCAATTACAAAATCTTGGTCTATGGAACCAGGAAGATGATCAATCATTTCACCATTCCTCCCCAAACTCATTTTAAAATTAGAAACTCAGATATGGTGGGAGCACTTGTAATTATAATCTTGAAAAAATGCATGATTAGCAAAACTTTAAATATTTTAATTTAATATATATCTTTTCTTACTGAGTACTTTTTAAATGAAATGATAATTTTTGCAATAAACTAAACCATGCCTTTTTAGATACATTAAACTAAAACTATACAAAGCCCAGAGCCCCATATTTATGTTACTTTACATGTAATATTATTTTCCATTTAAGTTTTTGTTCCTTAGCATGCTAAAAAAATTAATTTTTTTTAAGACAGAATCTCTTACTGTAGTCTAAGGTGATCCAAAACTCACTATAGAGCCCAGGCTGGCCTCAAACTCATATCATTCCTCCTGCCTCAGCATACCAAGTGCTAATTGCCAAAACTAGATGGATGAGCCCCTGTGGTGGTTTGAAGGAGAATGGCCCCTACAGCTTCATCTGTTTGCATGCTTGGACCCAGTTGATGGGCTGTTTGGAAAGGATGAAGACATGCGTGCTGCGGGATGTTTATATGCTGTGAATACATGTTGCTATGATTGATGGATAAATAAAATGCTGATTGGCCAGTAACCAGGCAGGAAGGATACTGTAGGCGGGACAAGGAGAGAGAATAATTCTGGGAGGTGGAAGGCTGAGGCGGAGAGACGCGGCCAGCTGCCACAAGAAGAAGCATGATGTAAGATACCAGTAAGCCACGAGCCATGTGGCAAGGTATAGATTTATAGAAATGGGTTAATTTAAGATATAAGAATCAATAACAAGCACCCTGCCACGGCCATACAGTTTATAAATAATATAAGCGTCTGTGTGTTTATTTGAGTCTGAGTGGCTGCCGGCCCCGGGTGGGACTGGAGATAGCTCCAGCCACACATGTGGGCTTGTTGGAGGAAGTATGTCATGAGGAGTGAACTTCAAGCTTTCAAAAACCCATACCAGACCCCGTGTTCCTCTCTCTGCCTGCTGCCTATGGATCAAAGTGTAAAGCTCTCAGCTATTGCTCCAGGGACATGCCTGTCTGCTTTCCACTGTGATAATACACTCACTCTCGGTAACTGTAAGTCAGCCCCCATTTACAAGCTTTCTTTTTTAAGAATTACCTTGTTTATGGTGTCTCTTAACAACAATAGACCAGCAATTAAGGCCTGGATTCTTTAATTCCTTAGAATAAAAGGAAAAGTAAAACAATTCAAAGGAAAAATGCTCTAGCCAATAAACATTGAAATCACAATACAGTTGTGTATTTTTCCTTTCCTAACAGTAGTTATAAAATGATTTGCAATAAGAACACATTTCATGGCAAATAAAATAAGTGTGGGTTTGGTGTTTAGTATCTTTTTGGACGGTTTAAGTGGAAATTTGTATAACAAGTTCTCTTTAAATGTTACTTCCATTAATATGTCCTGTATGGACGGTCAAGGGAAGATGCACAGAAACCACAGAACAGCCCTCTAGAACTCTCCCATCATCCTCATAGTCTATATCCATACCTTTGCTGTTCTGTTTTCAGTGCAAGATACTATTTATAGTTTAATTTATTAAAGCTTCCAACAACAAAAAGTTAGTGAGGTAGACAGAAACAATGTGTGCAAATCAGAAAGAAATGAATTCTAATTTCTTGGTTTAGTTTGGACTCCTCAGGTCATTTAGGGTTAATTCATCTGTGAGTGAGTCATGGAAGGCAGTGAGCAGGTGGGAGAAACAATACAGGAAAAGGTGCATGTCCACCACAGGGCCCATGAATGAACAGTTTTTACCCTGGTTCTACGCTTAGAAGCTAAGATAAGCATCTCGCAGTTTTCACACGGAGGAGGCGTGGGGGAGCAGGGATACTTGGTTGCCAGTTCCTTTACTATCCCCATCTTCATGGTTGAGCATTGATTCCCAGCTTTTCTCTCCTGGTGTATGGTAGCGGAGTATACCTCAAAAGCTAGAGAGCAGCTTAGAGGTGACAAGAAGCCACAGGGAAGGGCAGAGTTTCCTGAAGGGGACCTCAGTGTAGGTCAACAGGACACTATTGCAGGCTGAGTTCCAGATGCAGACTCTATGATGGCATTTGATAAGAGAGTGCTACCTAACTATTTGACGTGAGAGTGCTACTAATGAGCACCCTGGGGGACTTTGCTGTGCATGGAGGAAGAGGTCCTGAGCAGAAGGTAAAGTCAAGCTTCCAGGACACAGTAGTACTCCATCAAGACACAGAGTGATGTTCACTCAGGAAAGTGAAATACTTATATTATGGAACATCCTCACAAATTTGGTCAAATGGAAGATTTTCTATCCTTTCATTCACAATAAGTTATAATCTGTGTGCATATTCCCTCCTTACCACACGTGCTGAAGTACAAGAACTTAACATGCCAAAGCAGACAAAAAATAATTTTAACACTTTTGCAATTACCAACGAGATGACTTAAGTTAAAATGATGAAATGTAACCTATGTTTTAAAAACATTAAACAACACAAGTCCCTAATACCCCCTCCAAGTGCTTTCCTGGAGCACAGAAACATAGGTAAGGTGCGCGTGCATACATACACACACACACACACACACACACACACACACACACACACACATACACACTCATGTAGTTATAGACTCAGGGCTTGATATGAAAATATGTCCAGGACTCAGTCATGCTTCTTTCTAGTTCAAATACTGGTGTCACTCCTGCCAACTCCAAAGAGTCAACAAGTCAGGGCAGATCCATTCTAAGTCCCTACTGCAAACAATTCCACTCCGTATTTCAGCACTATAGCCGTGAAACTCAGAGGTAACAGGATGTTTAAAAGAGATGAAATTTTATAGAGAATGAAACAGAGAGAGACTGTTCTACATCAGTTATTTCCTTGTAACTCACTGTTAATTTCAGTTCAAATGTAAACACTTCAGAAACTAGCTTTATTTTTACTTGAATACTTCCAGCAATATCACAAAATAGCCAAATAGCCAACCCACTAAATTAACAAACACAAGACAATGAATACGTTTTCAGTGTTGCAATCAAGTTTTTTTTCCATCCTTGTTTATCTTCCTTGTGCCAAAAACTGATGAAAGAGAATGCGTCCAATGGTCTTACTTAAAATAGAGACTGATTTTGAGTCAGTGGTATTACATGGAATAAGGAATCTAGTGAATGCTCTTTTTCTAATCAAACCTCTCCTCTGATATTTTGTCATTTACTTCCTTATAACTGACAATGTCTCTATAGATAATGTATTGCTAAATATATGCTTCGATCCAAATTTCAGTTCTGAACAAATGTAATCTAAGGAATTCTTTTCAACTAGTTGTTAACGAAAACATCCGTGTGGTTTCTAAAAGTATTCACATGCATTAGCTTTTGATTCACCCAATAATCCTGTATGGAAGTAGAAGACTAACTCTTATAATTGTTTTAAGCCTTTTTTTAAAAAATGTAAGTCAGTTTTGCAGCATACATTCATGGTCACACACACACACAGCAAATGGATTAGTGAAACTGAAAACAAAGTTTCCTGGATTTAAACCTTATTCTTTCTCAAATCTACCACTTCCGTGTTCTACTAAAATTCTCTTAGTGTAGTTCTTGTCAAAGTAAAAATTCAAGTTCAAAACAGCTATCCTATAACATTTCACCTATCAACATGTAACAAGACAAGTTCAAGGAGAAGAGTAACACACTTGTAACCTCAGCAGTATCTACAGGTCCATTCTAGAACTTTGTAGCCAAGAAATAGTGGGCTGTTGGAGAAGCTGAGAGAGGTGGATTTCTTGTCTTTATGATGAAGCGTCTTTGCTGAGACCACTAACAAGGTCTTTTAGTGACAGAGGTTAGCACCGTGCTGGAAAAGCCATATTCTCCTCAAATACCCTTTCACAGCACAGTCATGGTGTTGGAGTTTGAGATATTTTTAACAAAGCTACAAACTACTTTAGTTCTGAATAACTTTTCATTTGCCTCATTTTCTCTACAGCTATGCTCAAGTCAAAGAGGGCTTGGTTTCCATAATGTAGTGTTTATCATGCCCCCTAATGAAAGGGCATAAAGAAGAAATAATAGAAAGCAAACCAAGAATTTTAATAAAACAATTGTAAAACCATAACTCTTTGAGTCACAGGAGGGGCAATAGCAGTACCACTGGGATCTTAAGGGGACAGGAAAGAGGACAGAAAGGAACCCTAATGTGCACAAGGCCAGGGTGAAGAGTGAGGCCTCCAGCACTCCACCCCATGGAGACGCTCTTTGTGGAAGCATCCTCCATTCTTCCACCATCAACCCCACTGTGGTACTATGTTCTGAACCCACAAAAGCTGTAGGCAAGGTAAATCTCTCCACTTTACATTTCACATTGATCCTGTTCTTCCTCAAGGAACTGATTCTTAGTAAATTTTCAAAAGCACAGAAAAGTCAAAATTTTTCCTTCTCTTTCTCAAATTCCTGCTCAATCATTTTAAAAAGCTTAGATTGTGCTCTACAGGCTCACTTCATAGTTCACAGCAGGCTCAGAGAAGCCCAGTGTGTAAGATAAACAAATAAGACATGATATTGTACCATTATTTTAGACATCTTTGTATTGGTCATGTTCATGAGAATTTGAACAGAATGAAGTTATGTGTATACGCCACTTAAACTACAGAGTATGTTGTTCACATCCTAATCATCCAAAAAAAACTACAGTGATTAATTGAAAACAATTTTGACTGTGGGACAAAGGCATTTGTATATAATAAGTTGTCGAATTCCAATACCCTAAATGAAAGCTCTGGGGGAGCAGCATGTTTTAAGACAACACTGTTGCAAAGATCCATGCTTTTGTGGGCTGTTTAAGATGGATCAATGAATCCTTAGTACCTAGAACACAGTCAGTATTCAATAAATGTTTGTTGAACATCCAGTATACCAAAGGAGAAAAGCTAAATGTTGTCTATCTATAAATAACAATACATTCTCAAATTTGACTGGAGTTATAGATTGCAGGATTTTGGAAGCATCTTTCAGAAATGAGGAATTTCTGTATTTTCATAATAGTTATTCAAAACATTTTAGTGAATTATATAGGATATTATGAGCTAGATTTTAAAAACTAGAAATTTGTTTCTTCTTATATAATATGAAAGATCAAAGCTTCAGAAAGTGCTAAGAAATTTAGTTCAAATACAGGAAGAAGAAGAGGAGGGAAGGTGTACAACTGATACCCACTGGGAAAGGGAAAATCCATTTTCTCCAATGGAGTGCCACTGGATAAATCAATCACACTCTAGGGCAGGTCTCATACCCAGGAGTAGTTGGCCAACACAAAATGGATTCTATGTTTTTGTTTATTTACTTAATCTTTCAATTTTTAAGATCATAATTTAATTAGAACATTTCTCCCTCCAAGTCTTCCCTATGCTCCTCCTGCCTCTCTTTTAAATTCACGACCTTTTTTCCCACTAAATGTTATTGCATGCATGCATGTATATATATTTGTTTTTTGAGATAGGCTTTCTCTGTGTAGCCCTGGCTATCTTCTACTGTAGACCAGGCTGAATTCAAACTGAGAGATCTGCCTGCCTCTGCCTCCTGAGTGCTGGGATTAAAGGCATGCGCCACCACAGCTTGCTTGTGTTCTTAAATATAACCTACTTTGTCCATGTCCATATAATATTACTTATATATGTTTTCAGGGCTGACTGGCATTGGACAATCAATTGGTTTTCTGTGTGCTTTTCATTTTACTATTTTTTATCTTATTGGTTTTCTTTTTATTAGTTTGTTTTGATTTTTGTTGGGTTTGGGGAATTTGTTTGGTGTTGAGAGGAAAAAGAGAGAGTGAAAACATGAATTTGGGTGGGTAGGGAGGCAGGGAGGATTCACAAGAAGTTATAGGAAGGTTAAAAATATTATCAACATATTGTATAAAAATTTTTAAATAAAAATTTTAAAGCCTTTAACAACAAATAAATAATAAGAAATGACTATTAAGCTAAAAACAATTGGAAATACAGTTTCCATTTGATAAATAGATTTTATTTAGCAAGAAAAATATTTTAATTCTAAAAAATTATCTTTATTAAATTATTTTTAAGTCTTTAAAAATGTAGGAAAAAAATCTCCTTGAATGATAAGAGACCTCATGTAAAAGTTAGGTGTCTTCAATTAACTCAATGATAAATTGGTATTTATCAAGTACCAGCTATGTACTCTGCCAACACTTTGAATTACTTCATCTTTAAAAACACCTCATTTACAGATAAGGAAACTGGAATATGGAGAAACTAATAACTTCCCCAACATCCTGAAGATGCTAAAGAAAACACAGAATCAGAGTTTAAAATAAGTGTTAATGTAGAGGTAAAAAATTCATCACATCTTATCAGTTTCTTCCCACTGAATTTACTGAACTAATTCATGTCACTATGGTAGAAAAAAAACTTACTATGAATTTCCATTGTCAGTTTATACAATAGATTCTTGTATTAAAAAAAAACTTCTAAATTATACATCACACAAATTAGGATCTAAGAAATACTACTGCACATATCATTTCACAATAAAAATAATTTTGAAGATTCTATAAAATATTAAAATAATACAGTTGTTTAGAGATGTGTCTCATCCTGAAGATAATTTTCTTGTCTTAGTTTTCAGGAGGTCAAAATGTTATATTTCTGGGGCATTAATTATTTGTACTACTGCTCCTTCAGAATATAATACTATTTCTTAAACAAAATGACCCTAAAAATTTAAATAAAATTTATGTCATAAAAGTAATGCCTAACACTCACCCATATATTATCTTGCATAAGTTGTATATGTGACTCAAGATGAACATTGTTAGCAGACTATCAGACCACACCTCAAAGCCTCAGGGGTCTTCCAAATGTCTGTCTGGTGATAATGGAGTCACAAATTGTGTCTACGACTTTCAGTCAAGGAAATTAGAATAAGTGGGAGCAACTTTATCCATTTCTGAAAGTGTTTTGAATATAGTCCAACATTTAATTAAACCCTTGGAGGGTAAAAAGGAGAGAAATATAATCTCCTGCAAGAGATCTGCAATAACTTCTATCAACTGGGACCCCTCCCCCTGGGGGGGGTCTCCTTTTCATTAGCTCCATTCTTCCTCTCGTTGCTTGTGATTCTACCAGTAAAAACAGTCCTTTTGTTGAGAGGAGGGATCTCCTTTTTTCTAATAGTGAAATGGCTAAAAGCCACCCAAAATACGTTAAATAAAAGTACTATGAAAACAATGGAAGCTCCTGACCACAGCAATACATCGGGGCAACTAAAGTAAATATTATGAAGAAGTAATTTAGAAGCCTCACTTTGTTGAATTTTATCACATGCTGAATTTTATTGCATGACATCCACCTGTCATGATTCACCTCTAGAATTCCCACAAAGAACTGGAGTGGGTCCAGCACCTCCAGGGAACAGTCCTTGCACGTGCTCCCTAGATTCCTACAGCATTCCATGGTCAAGTTCCTTCACACATACTTCATCTGAGTTTTCTAGCTACCTCATGGAGAAGTCACCATTACTGTATCCTTTTCCAAAGCGACATTAATATTCAGGATTAAGACAGTGTTCCTTAGGTCTCAGTAAGATGCTTTCCAAAGGACTGCACTACAGAGAATATATTTCTACATTTATAAAACAAAACAAACAAACAAAAAGAAAAAAAACAGAACAAGTGGTTTCTGTGGTCTAGAAACAGGAAATTCAAGAAGTAGCCCGTCTGTGTTCCAGGGTCAAAAACAAATGGAGGACATACATTATCAGCAGAGCTCAAGGCAGGAGATCCAGTGTCAAAGACAGAGCGGAAACAGGAAGCATGGTGAATCTCCATGTGCACGGTGTCATGGAGGTGGGATTCTACTGAAAACTTCAGCCTTTCCTGGGGTTGGAGCAATGCTAGAGACTGAACTCAAGACTTCGTGTAGACAAGGTAGGCTGTACCACTAGCCACAGCCACATTCCCCTTTGGCTTCATTTCTAATGTCTTCTCTCCAGATCTGCTCTATTATCAATGCGTGATCTGGTCCCTAGAATTCATCTGCATCCCTGAAGCAATATGACATTGCTTCTAGGGGACTGAGGGCAAGGAAAGGAAGGAGAGCCTGTCTAGGACTGGTTGTGAGTTTATGGTGGAATATGGGGCTGAGGAATGAAAATAATTTGAGTCTGGAAGAGCCTAGCTGTTAATCCCAAAGATGTGAGGAAAAAGACCACTGACCCAAATCATCATGGCCAAATTAATTAAAACAAGCAAATAATTAAAGCAAGCTTTGGATCTGCAGAACATGTCCCTTCACCTTCACGTGCTCCACCAGATCATACATGGGGTGAATGTTGGGGTGGGCCAACTCATAACTCTGGTTCTGGGCCTGAGTACTTGCAGGGCTAATCAGCCTGCCAGCTCTCCCCCAACCTCACCATCAGTGTGAGCTCTCCTGCATTGCCCTGACTAGTTAACCCTATGCAGCAATGAGCAAGGGGTTGGGGGGACTGGTTCTCCTGCTTTCATGTTCTCAGGATCGGCTCTTCTACACCTACATGATCAGGGCCATCTCCATTGTAGTGCCTAGGCAAGGTACGGGGCCTGCTCTCCTGCGTGCTGGAGCTGGTGAGGGGCAGAGACAGCTCTCCAACTCCTATGATCTCAGGGTCAGCTCTCTTACCCACCACAGGCCATGAGGGGTGGGAGGAGAGCATCTCTCCCTTGCCCCTGCCACCATATGGCAGATGAGGGGCAGGGCCAGATCCACCCCACTCACATTCTTGGAGGCTAGCTCACCTGCACCCCCACCAATAGGGTCAACTCTTCTGTGCTGCCCTGATAAGGTGCAGGGCCCACTTTCCTGAGTGCTGCAGCTGGTAAAGGGGAGGATCTGCTCCTCACCTGCCGCAGGTGGCAGAGGGGAAGGAGGAGGGTATCTTTCCCTCGCCTTCATCACCACACCACAGAGTGGTGTGGTGGAACCAGCTATCCCACCCTCACATCTCAGGGCCAGCTCACCTGTACCCCTGTTTACAGGGTCAGCTGTACCGTGCTTTCCAGGTAAGGCACAGGACCCATTCTCCTGAGTGCTGCAGCTGATGAGGAGGACCAGTTCTTCCTAGTGTTTCAGTGAGGGGCAGGACCAACTCTGTACAGCACTTTCCTTCCTACATGTTTCCTTTGATGGAATCAGAAGCCACAGACATTAACACAGACCCTGGTTGCAATAGGGCCATGAACCCAGACGTAGGCCCTAGGAGCAGCCCAGGCCCAGACATCACCATGGTCCTGAGTGGCAGTCAAGCCACTAACCTGTGCCCATTCATAACCAGTTTTACCTCTTCAGATACACCTCTGTCCACAGGACATGAACCATTCCCTCCCCCCACTCCCCCCCCCATGTCGATGCTGCAAGGTGCTGGGCAGGCCTGTGTTTTCTCCTGGGGTGGGCATGAGTGTGAGTTTCCTCATCCTGTTCAGTCTGTGATGGCACTGAGCAGGGCCTTGCTTTGCCTGAGATTCTCTCTTGTACTCTGTTGGTGATGCTTGTGTCTGCAGGCCCTGTTAACTTACCTAGATTTTTCCATCTACAGAAATCCCTCCGTTTGTGTTTTCTTTATTGCTTTTATTTCCATTTTCAGGTCTTGAACAGTTTTATTCATTTCCTTCAGGTGTCTGCCCCCTGCCACCCCACCCTGGCTTTCTTGACATTCTTTAAGAAATGTATTGATTTCCTCCTTTTTGATTGTCTTTTCCTCAGCTTCTTTAAGGGATTTTTTTTTATCCATTTCCTCTTTAAAGATCTCTATCATCATCATAAAGCTGGGTTTAAGATTGTTTTCTTGTGCTTCAGGGGTGTTGGGATATTCAAGGCTTCCTGTAGTGAGATACTAGCCTCTGGTGGTGACATATTGCCCTGGCTGATGTTGATTGTATTCTTACACTGACATTTAGGCATCTGGATTTGGAGTGAGTGATTATAGCTCTAGTGCTGATTTCTATGTTTGTCTCTGTAGGATGGGTGTTTTCTTCCTTGGTTTCTGTTTCCTCTATGGTCTTCTGGCTACACCCTATTCCCATCTCCTCCAGGACAAAGACTCCCCTGGGGATTGAGTTCAACCTGGTAGATTCAGTCCAGGCAGGTCCAGTCCCCTCCTCCCAGGCTGAGCCAAGTGTCCCTGCATAAGCCCCAGGTTCCAAACAGTCAGCTCATGCACTGAGGACAGGACCCGGTCCCACTGCCTGGATGCCTCCCAACCAGATCAAGCTAATCAACTGTCTCTCTTATCCAGAGAGCCTGATCCAGTTGGGGGCTCCTCATGGTTGCCATTTCCTGGAACAGGCAGTACAGAACCATTTGTGGTAAGGATTACAGGTGAGGCATAGCCCAATCTTTGAGAAACAGAGGTTTAATCATAAACAGGAATAAGCCTGGTTTATCTTTTAAGCCTATGATGGAAGCAAGCTTCACCTCCAAGTTCTCTCACCCAACTATGGTAATAAATTTGGGCCAAATTGAGAAAATATGTAAACTGGACCAAGAAGTATGGATGAAACACAGTATTTTCCCCAGATATTAGTGTTCAAATTAGGGCTCAGTATAAAAAAGGGTTCTGTTAGCTTAGGGTCAGAGCAAAATACATCCACATCCTTATTGCAGGACATCACAAAATGTTGAATGTTAGATTTTTGAGGCAGCTTAAAGAGACAGGAGGTAGGAAAAGAGAAGTGCCTGACCTTTGACAAATGGAACCATGTTTATTGGTGCACACAAAGAGGGTGCACACTCTCACCTGTGCAGGTGGTTGAGACTGCCTGTAGGAAAAGATGACTGTGACCCTTTATAGGACCAGAAATGACTATAGTATGTAACTTACATTCCCTCTCATAGTCCCTCTCTTCCAGAATTGCCTGCCCAAGGTGAGACAAGCTGTCCCAGCAGGTAACTGAGCAAGAATGAGCAAGATAATCTGCAATCTCGAACAAACACTATTTAACAGGGAAGGCACTCTATCAAGGGATAATAATACATTGTGGTGGAGAACAGGTAAGTTAGAAGGAGCAGGAGTCCAAATATGTGTTCCCAGTGGCCATCAGACGCAATGGTGGCAGACCTAGACACACACAGGGGTAGATAATCAACAGCAATTAACGATATGGAAGCAGTCTGCTTAACAACCCTAATGTCCTTTAAATTTTAGTAAAGATTATTCAGACATTTGAAGAGACTAGGCGTAGTATTCAGTAGGCAATGTGTTAAAAGAAGATACATCATCAAAGAGATCACCAATGAAAATGACCTGGGTGTCAATGATGCAGTCCCCACAGAGAAAGTCCCACATCTCTCTACAGTGCTACTGAGACATGTGCAGCCTGAGGAACTGATCTGGGAAAAGGTTTTCTTAGAAGAGACCTTGAGAAGACCTAATTCCTCCCCAGGAAAAAGGGAAGTGGCGTTTGCTTTGATAGTTTTGAGTTGTACCTGAACATCAAGATTCCTGTCTCCCTCTTTCTGTGATCTCAAATGCTCTCCAGAATGGCCCTCTAGAACCCACAAAATGGACCGGAGACTAGGGATGTTGTTATTTATAGTCTTGCTAGTCACCAGATGTAACATTAATTAAAACCTTGTTATTCTTTTGCACTTGGGAGTAATTGGTGCTCATAAGCATCATAGTGTATGCCTATGGACTAGACCACAGCCACATGTTGATGGTCGTGGTGTGGTTGCTGCTCCATTAATTCATCAAGCGTATGGAACTTCAGAGGGTTCCATGTGATGGTGCTGTCTTGCGTCACCCTCACTGAGGAATGAAACAGCAGAGTTCTAGCAAATGAGCCTTTAAAACAAATATTTAAGAGAAACTAACATGGAAATGAATATTTATCTTTCTTTAAAAAGAGAATGAGATTATGAAGAGCAATTATAGGCTTGCTGTTACAGCAGCCATTCTGCTAGATAGCATGCACCACTGTCAGCTCAGCAATGAAAGCCCTATTTTTACAAAGAGGAACTGAGTTCAAGAAATGTTAGCTAGCTCATGTGCCCAGTAGTTCACTGCTAATTGAGTGCAAAAGCAGAGGTTATGACCCAGATTTACCTGACGCCACACCATTTCTACAACACTGCATTGTGTGTGATATACACACTAGGCCTTGAGTCTCTGAGTCTATCTATGTTAATTATATAAATCTCAGGTGCAGTAATAACTCTTACTCTTTCACACTTTGGCCAAATTTCCTTAGTTTCATAGACATCTATCAAGTTTCTGGTATTCTATCATAAAATGAGAACTGATGCTTTCTTTAGTACATTTTACATTTCAGCAGACCTGCTCAAACCGCCACCTCACCCAACACACTAAAAATATATCAAAGTCGTGATATTTAGCCTTCTGATATGTAATGCAGGAATATTCAAAACCATACACATCTATCTGTCTATCTATCTATCCACCTACCTACACACACACACACACAAGCATGAATATGGTGAGTGCAGTTAAGAATTTTACCACTCAGTGTATAGTCCTGCAAGCTAGCAATAGCAACAAAACTATCCCTTGACATGTAGGTTTCCAAAGTGCTTAGGTAAAGGTAAATATATCCACATTTTTTTTTGTGAATGACAGGGTTGAATGTTAACTCCATTAAGGAGTTTTAGTTGCATAATCTTAAAACAAAAATCTAATGCTCTGTAACTTGACAGAAAAATAATAGATTCTATATCCACAGTTGACTTACCATGCAGTGTCAGTGGATTAGTGTGAAAGAAATTCATCGGCTTTTATTGTAACTGTCAATCATTGATATCATTCTAGCTTTTCTGTACTTAAACCATCTTCATGATCTTCCTAGTTCTCTGGTTCTCAAACCTGAATGACAGAATAATAATCGCAGAAACAATCTAACAATATTCTGGTACCAAAGGTCTGACATGGGGTTCCAAGGCTGTGTTTGATCTGGAAACCTGAGATGACTTTCATACGTTTCCTCCTAGTATTTAGAGGAATGCCTCATGTAATCCATACATTTTCCCCTTATTTTTTCAATTACAAAAATTAATCAACAATTATGTTGTGAGCATCTGCTCAAACAACAATACAGTAAATGAAAGAACTCCTTCCACAAAATGTACTCAGAGATGTGCCCATGAGAGTCTGCTTGTCATGTCAGCAGTGGACAGCAGCAGCAGTGTGGATGTTATCAGCAGAGACAATGACAAATAGGCAAAAGCAGCAGTTTTCCACCCAACCTTCCTCATATCTAGGCTGCCAAGGATGCTGGGAGATGGGGAGTGCTTATCACACTTTGGATGGGTCACTTCTATTAATCTAATCAAGAAAATCCTCACAGACATGTAAGAGGCAAACCTAGTCTGTCAAACAATTCCTGACAGATATCCTTAGATATTTCTGTCCCGGATGATTCTAGATCTTGTTTGTTGACAATCAATATTAACTCCCACAGGAATTATACTGGGAATTTGTCCTCAGTTCTTTACCATCATGTTCATGTTTTCAGTGTTTAATTTTTTTCTTTCAATTATGAGCCTACTTTGCCTGATAAATGTAGCTCTAACCCCTCATCAAAGATACTTCTCTTGGTGGGAGATGAAGACCATCACAGAAAACCAAAACTGGTCAAAATACAGAGACAGCTGATCGTGGGGTGTCCAGCCCCAATGCATCCAGTATATGTATATGATTTCAGGGCTGACCAGTAGGTATGGGATATCCAATTAAGAGGCTCATCCTGAGGAAGACTAATTCTCCTTCTCTTCACAGTTCTTAGTTGCCTATAGTTCTTTGTCTAGAGGTGGAGTCCCATGAAGCTTCCTTCTTTCACATAAGCCTATCTATTGGTATAGTCGTTATTTGGGTCTTTTTTAGGTAGTCATATTTTTGGGTATCATGGATGTAGCTCCCCTGTTATCTTTAGGAGCTATAATCTCACAGTAGACTTCCTGTTCCTATGGGTCTTTCAGTTTTTCTGCCTCATTGTTTTCCATGTTCTCTCATCCTTAGGCACAGGAGTCATGGTGTAGACGCATCTACTGGCACCCTACAATTAGTTGTTCTTTGTGTTTTGACCAGTTGTGGTTTCAGTGATGATCTGCAGCTGCTGCAAAGAGACGCTTCTTTGATGAGGGTGAGAGTTACACTTAACTCTGGGTGTGCAGACAAATATTTAATGCAGTCAGGAGTTATTCAGATAAGAATTTTTATTGAAAATAATTTTTTTCACACAGTACATTCTGATCACTATTTTCGCTCCCTTGTGGGCAGAAGTTTCTCTCCCTCTTGCTTGTTCCCAAATACCCAGCAACCGCTTCCCAAATAATTGACTTGGAGGCTTAATATTACTTATAAATGCTCAGCTAGTTAGTAAAAAGTAATAGTAACATTTAAATTAACCCATAATTTTTATCTAGGTCTAGCCATATGTGGCTTGGTACCTTTCCTCAGTGAGGCCTTCTCATCCTGCTTCCTCTGCCTCTGGCTGGCGACTCCTTCCTCTTCCCTTCCTCTTCCCAGCATTTTCCTAGTCTGGTTGCTCCACCTATACTTCCTGCCTGGCTACTGGACAATCAGCATTTTATTAAACCAATCTGAGTGACAAATCTTTACAGTGTACAAGAGCATTATTCCACAGCACTCCCTCATCTCCTATACTTGCCCAACTCCATGCCCTCTTCCTCGTTTTCTTTCCAAATCAAATAGGACACACACACATACACACACACACACACACACACACACACACACACACACACACACCATAAAAACTTAAAATTGGGAGCCATAATGGATAAGCAAAAGGCAAGTAACATAAAAAAATTATCAAACAAAGAAGTATGAGACAGAATACCTCTCAAAATACCATTGAATTAGTTTTGTATTGATCATCTCCTGCTAGACATGTGGCTTTCCTTAAGTGTGGTTTGCATACCCTACGAGATTCTCTTGAAGAAAATTAAAATTTCTTTTGCAAGTGGTCGTCAATTTGAAATAGATTCTGGGTCAGGGATTGGGGCTCTAGTCCACTTCTCTTCCCAGAGCTAGGACTTCACTTGGCTTAGACCTATGTAAGCCATGTGCATGCTGCTATAGTCTCTGTTAGTCCCTATGTGGGTTGATCCTGTTGTGGCTAGAAGACCCTGTTCTCCATCCTCACTAGTTCTTACAATCTTTCAGGCTTTTCTTCCACAAAGTTCCCTGAGCCTAAGTGGAGGGACTTGATGGAGACATTGGCTTTAGGACTTAGTGTTCTATGGTTTCTCACTCTCTGCACATTGTCCAGTTGTGGGTCTCTGTCTTTGTTACCATCTACTGCAGGAGGAAGTATCTATGATGATGACTGAGCCAGACACTCTGAGTATAGCAGAATGCTGTCCAGTCATTTTATTGTCATGTTCCTTCAGCAGAGCGGTAGTATTTGGTTTTCCCCTAGGTCCATGACCGACCTTGTCTCAGTGTTTTGGCCACTTGAACAGTGTCAGGCATGGGCTCCAGCTCATGAAGTAGGCCTTAAATCCAGTTAGACAGTGATTGGTTACTTCAACAACTTTTGTATTTGTGTATCAGGTAGACAGGTCACCATTATAGACCAAAGGGTTTGTAGCTAGGTTGGTACTTAGATTTCTCCTCTGGTAGCATGTAGAGTACCATGAACACTAGCCAGTAGGGCAGAAGCTCTAGTTAGGTACCAGCTCAATTTCTCCATCTTCTATGAGATATGTAGGTGTTGTCTTCAGCATTAGGGCCGTACCATCAGTTTGTGAGAGCAACCGATATTGACTTGATAATGGCTTTGGTTGTTTGTGTATTTTCATGGGGGTCACTTTGCCCAACAACTCAATTAGATGTAACCCATTCCGGTAACTTGGTAGTGACAGAGTCTAGTTGGGGCTTTGTCTCTCCCATTACATTTTGATTCCATTTATATTTCTTTCATGTATGTTTATATTTTAAGAAGCTTCTACTCTAGTAGGTTTCCATATGACTTCTCAAATGGCCCTTAGTGTTAGCTGTGCATCCCTGTATTCTCTTTCTAGCTTCCTTTTTCCTTCCCTTCTCTGTTCAATACTCCTAGTCCAAGTTTCTCCCCCACTTCTTCATAACTATATATTCTATTTCCCTTACTTAGGAGTTTCTTTCTTCAGCTTAGTCCCTTACTCTATCCCTAACTTCTATGGTTATATGGATTTTTGCATGCCTACTGAAGACTTGAAAGGCTCCACATATAAGAAAATATGTACCATATTTGTCTTTCTGAATCTGGGCTATCTCACTCAAGATAAATTTTTTTCTAGTTCCATCCATGTACTTGTAAATTTCATGATTTCATTTTTTAACATCAGAGTATATTTCATTGTGCTAATACACCACATTTTCATTATCCATTCATCTACTAATGAACATCTAGGCTGTTTCTAGCTATAGTGAATAGAGCAATAATGGACATATTTGAGCAAGTGTCTCTGTAGTAGGATGTATAGTCTTTTGGTTATATGCTCAAGAGTGGTATAGCTGGATGTAGCTGGAGTTTTCTCCAGTCCTGCCCAGCCCCACGGACCCCACAACTGTTTATAAAATAATCACTCAGAAGCTCATATTAATTACACTGCCCGGCCATTAGCTCAGGCCTACACTGTCTAGCTCTTACAATTAAACTCAGCCCATTTCCGTTAATCTATACCTTGCCATGTGGCTCGTGTTACTTACATCTTGTTACTCATCACGGCAGCTGGCAGCGTCTCCTGACCCAGCCTTCTTCCACCCAGCATTCTCCTCTCTCCTTGTCCCACCTACACTATCCTTCCTGCCTAGCTACTGGCCAATCAGTGTTTTGTTTATCAATCAATCATCCACAGCAGCTGGATCTTGAGGCAAATTGATTCCCACCTTCCTGAGGAACTACCACACTAATTTCCATATTGATTGTACAAGTTTGCATCCCTACCAGCGATAGATGAGTGTTCTCCTTATCACACTTCCTTGCCAGCGTCAGCTGTCACTTGTTTTATCAATCTTAGACATTCTGACAGGTATAAGATGAAATTTCAAAGTAGTTTTGATTTGTATTTCCCTGATGACTTAAATGTTTCTTAGCCATTTGTGTTTCATCTTTTAAGAACTCTATTTAGTTCTGTACCCCATTTTTAAATGGATTATTTGGTTTCTTAATGTCCAGTGTTTTTTTTGAGTTCTTTATGTATTTTAGATACTAGTCCTCTATCTGATGTATAATTGGTAAAGATATTTTCACATTCTACAGCCTGACAATTTATCTGAATGATGGTATCCTTTGCCATACAGATAACTAAGAAAAATTTAATAAAAATTGCTACTGTTTATAGAGTGCCTACGTTTTTGCCAGCTTTTTTGAAAGACTCTTTTCTTTATTCTCAGAGAATATGTATGAACTGCTGTCACTGAGTATACACACACACACACACACACAGAGCAGTCATTGCTGGGCATTTTGAAAAGATAATCAATCATATGGTTCATGGTGAGACTGATTAGAATTCTCTTGTCTTTAACACCTTGAAATGCCTAGATTTTCCTAACATTCTTAGTACAAAGGACTCTCTTTCCTTCTTTCTAGTTTCTTATATAATTTTCCCCTCCCCACAGAACATCACACGAGCTCTACTTCTGGTGTGTCACCTTTCCTCTGCCTCCACATCCCTCTAAGGAAAGCAGTCCATCTATCTCTATGACAACTACAGAGAAGATCACTCCTGTACCTTTTCTCTCTTTTTAGATGTGAAGGATGAGAGAGAAGATTTACAAACCATACCCATATGTTAAAGAAAAGAAGACTGTGAGCCCCTTTAAAAGAAAAATGTGTGTGCACACATTGACGTTGCATGCTCATGTATATCAAAGGAGAAAGTGCTCACTCTTTGTGATGGTTATTATTCATTATAACTAGACTTGATTTAGAGCTACCTAGGAGACATGCCTCTGAGTATATCTGAAAGTGTATTTCCAGAGAAGTTTAACTAAGGAGGTTAACTAACCTGGCTGTGAGTGGTACCATTCTCAGGATCATGGAATAAATATGAGTGAGAGAGAGACAGAGACAGAGACAGAGACAGACAGAGAGATACACATTAGTACCAGCATTCTTCTCTTTCTACTTTCTGACTACAGACACAAGGTAACCAGCACCTCATGCTTCTGCCACCAAGTCTTCACCACCATAAAGGACTGTTATAGTCAAATTGAGCCAAAATAAGACTTTTTAAAAAAAATATTAAGTTATTTCTCAACAAGTGTTTGATTATAGCACTTAGAAAAGAAATACATTCCTACCAAGTTTTTTCAAGATGTTGAAAGTGAACATGAAAGTGGCCTAGTTTTAAACAAAAAACAAAATTATGTTAAAGAGTTATTATCTACTGTGTGCAAGGAGTTCTGGTAGTGAAAAGATTTAACTCTCCTTCTGAATTTTATGCATTTCCAAAAATACAGCTTTCATCACATTCTTAAATGTAGATGAATATAGATTGACTATAGGTGTATATGGAAGAGATATTATGATTCAGAGACAAAAATGTCAGTAGTTACAGTCATATTTGAGGGTAGCTATTATCTTATTACAGACATAGGTATACTACAAGCTCATCTAGCAGGGCACTTAGAGCAATGTGGAGACCTCACTTTTCTCTACAAGTCTGTGATGCAGAGCTGGGATCCTTGATGCAATATTGAATAAAAAGAAGACTCAGCTTTGATATTGGTGCTAAGCATTACTTTCATGTGCTAATGCTATGCCAGTTATTAGGTCAATATCTTTTCAAAGAAATGAATATTCATTTATATCCAATATTAAAATTTTTAGGTACTATTAAAGTTAATATTTTCTTTTCATCTCCTCCAAAAGAGCTGCAAATAATTTTGGAAAATATTTTAAAAGTGCAAGGCTTCTCATTAACACAAATTCTTAACTTGAATTACTAATTCATAAAAGCTATCTAGTTGGCAATATTATCAGCTTCTCCTCAAGAAGGAGAAAAAGGACCTTCTGGCACTTTATTAAGTAGTTTATTATCATTTAGTTACATGATTACTTAGTTCCAATTGGCATTGGCATTTTACGTTTTCTAAGTCACTAGTCAGGACTATGTCTTCTCATTTTACGAGCTCCCATCAGCAGCTTTCCACATTCTGGTTACTTAATACCTTTTTGTTAGTTATAGAGAAATTATTAATTTGGGAACTGGAATAATATTGTCTGTATATTAATGTGTCAGGAAATATTATGATCGAAACATTAGAAATAAAACTCCAAGGAGTTAAAGTATTGTCTGGGGTTAACGCCCCTTTAATGGCAGAAGGAGATCTCAAACTCAGGCTTTCTAACACTTTATTCTTTTCCTTGAGTGAAGCTTATGTGGGCTTCTTTTTTTATGATACAGAGATGGGAACTCAAGCCTGACCTGTTAGACGAGTGTTGTACTTGACCACTGAGCTGTACCCCCAACACTTTAATCAATGTTTTTTGAGAAAAAAAAAAAGCTTTATTCAATTATAAATTTGAGATTTATTTCTTGAATTTGACTTCTAAATATCTTGAGTTGGGGAGTCTCAAAATAATTGCTGTGTTTTCTTATTAGCTGTGGCATTTTTTGGAATACATTGTACTCAATTGCTTTGATTTTTTTCTTTTGCTTTTGCTTTGGTTGTTCTTTCACACAAAAACCAGCTCCTGGCAGTTTAAGTGTTTTAAACAATATGATGTCAATAAATTTCATTCCTGGAAGAAAAAGCCTGGATATCTATGGTGATGTCAATATTACAGCAGCAGAATCAAATGGAGGAGCACTAGAAAGAGTCAATGTGTGTTCCTATCTTATCTTCTTAGTTCCACATGAAGAACGTTTCAGGGCTACAAGATATTCCCGATATATCAGATTAAGAGTGTTTTAAAGTTTTTTTAAATTTATGCATGTGCATGTATTTGTATGTATGTATGTATGTGCATATGTGTGCAGGTGCCCAAAGGTCAGAAGAGGGAATCAGATCCCCTGATGCTGGAGTTACCAGGGGTTGTGAGATGCCTAATGTGGGTGCTGAGAACCAAACTCCTGTCCTATAGAAGAGCTGAAAAGACACTTAACCACTAAGCCATCACTCCAGCCCCAAGATTAATAGTTAAATCACTATGTGTATATATATATATACGTGTTACGAATTCATGAAAAAGCTGTGGCCTTTTTCATGAATTCGTAACACGTATTCATGTTACTGTGATTACTCCAAACCACAGAAGAGACACCAAAAAAAAAAAAAAAAAAGTCTGCCATGAACCATGACCACGCCTAACATTGACTTTGAAATCTTCAAAAGGATGATGAGACCCCACAACGATGATTCTACATGGACTAAGATAAAGCTATTAAGCTGATTAACATCAAGAAAAGATCGACTTTGGACTACAAACTGTTTAGGACAATTTTGAGATGGCTGGCTGAGATGATCCAGCCTGACAGACTACTCGAACAAGGACTTATGACAAGCCCTGAACTTTCCTATTATACAGAGACTGGACAAATGATACAGGACTTGACAATTAACCTAAATTTTTTCTTTTCAAGATTCCCTAAAGATATCTTCACCCCTAGAAAGAAAAAAGAAAAAGAGAATAA
>CABHPH010135667.1:29724-45084 GCA_902168325.1 Peromyscus nudipes
GTTATGATTCTTTTAATCAGCACGCTCCTCCGCCGGCATGGCAGCCGTGGGCGGCGACTAGCCAGGGGGAGGGAGCAGCGCCGTCTAACCAGCGCCGTAGCATAACCAACAGTGAAAAATAACCAACAAGAGGGCTAATATGTCTCTTTCCTATTCAAGTTAAAACTTTTGGTTCTGTATATGAAGGAAAATATTTAATTGCTCAAGCCCAGACAGGAACAGGAAAGACATTCTCTTTTGCCATTCCCTTGAATGAAAGGCTCCAAAGAATTCAAGAAGCAATTTAAAAAGCCGCTCACCAAAGGTACTTGTTTTGGCTCCAACAAGTGAACTGGCAAACCAAGTAGCCAAAGATTTCAAAGATATAACTAGAAAACTCAGTGTGGTGTGGTTTTGTGGTGGAACATCACATTAAAGCCAAATTAACTGCATTTGGTATGATGTTGGGACCATCTTCAAAGCTGCTGTTTAGGTCTTTCAAAGCTGCCATGTTAGGCATGATGAGGTGGATCAGATGTTAGATTTAGGTTTTGCAGAACAAGTTGAAGATGTTATTCATGAATCCTACAAAACTAATTCAGATGATCATCTTCAGACCTTACTTTTTTTCTGGATCTTGCTCATAATAGGTACACAAAACTGCAGAAAAAAATACATGAAATCCAGATATCAACAAGTTGACTTTGTTGGAAAAGTGAGTCAAAAAGCTGCAGTCACCTATGGAACATTGGCTATTCAGTGTTGTTGGTTTCAGAGACCACCGTTATTGGAGGTGTCATTCAAGTCCACAGTGGATATGAAGGGAGGGCTATTATCTTCTGTGAGACAAAGAAAAAAATGCTGCTGAAATAGCCATGATTCCACACATAAAGCAGAATGCTCAGTGTTTGCATGGGGACATTGCACCGTCACACACACACACACACACACACACACACACACACACACACACACACACAATTGCCTTAAAGGCTCCAGAGATTATATCTGGATGCACAGGGAGAGTTGGCTGGACAGGAGTTTGTGTATGTTTTTGTCAACCCAAAGAAAGAGGTAAACTGAGATATGTGGAACAGAAAGCAGAAATTACTGTTAAACATGTAGGAGTTCCTTGTACAATGGATTTAGGTAAATCTAAAAGCATGGTTGCCATCAGGTCTCTAGCTTTCTGTTTCTTATGCTACTGTTGGCTTTTTCCTGACCATCAACTCCTTTGATGGAGTCTTTATTGATAGAATAGAAAGAGTCAGTGGATACTTTGGCCACAACATTAGCTCACATATCTGGTGCATCAAGCTTTGAACCAGGGGAGTTGATCACCTTTGATAAGGAGTTTGTGACCATGACTCTGGAAGGCAGAGAAGAAAGATAGGATATCAGCTGTGCTTGGAGAGAATTTACCAGAAACCTGAGGATTAATGCTGCATCTCAAATAACCAGAAGGTGCTTCCTGAAAGGAAATATGGGTATTTGTTTTGATGTTCCTACAACTGGGTCATAATTATTACAGGCCAAGTGGAATGATTCAGACCAGATACTCTTCATGTCAGCCATATTACCTGAAATTGAAAGATACAATGATGGAAACTCTTCTTTTAATCCCAGACAGAGGAGTGGCTGTTCAGGAAGCAGGTTGGACCATTCAGGACAGTCCGGTGGTCGTTCTGGTGGCTGATCAGGTAGACAGAGTCAACAAAGATGTCGGTCAGGAATTTGACAAGATGGTAGAACACTAAGAGGGGACAGAAATTGACCAAGAAGTGGGAGCCATAAACAGATTTTGACTGATCATTTGATATTTGATCTTCCAGTGTGGGCTTATTTATTTCTGCCTAATCATGTATATTACCCACCAAAAAATTAGGTCATCATAGTTGAGGTATATATTTGTAATTTGCAAAGAAGTTGGTCATATTTTTTTAAGTGCTTTACAATTATGGTTGTAAAGAAATCTACTTGTCTGGAGATATATGCACATATATATAATGCCCCCTCCAAAAAACCCCAACAACAACAACAAAACAGCCAAATGTCCCTTAGTCTCTCACTCACACTCCTCAACTCACCCACAGTCCACCCATCCCCATATGCTACTGTTGGGACACTTTTAACATTTGTACTTCTTTCAGCTCCCAGCAACCTCCCAAGTGTGTTGGCCCTTCAGCTATTAGCTACACATCCAGCTGCTGAGCCAGCTATTTCATGAGGCATATTTGCCAAGCCTGTCTTTCCCAAGTGCCTCATTCACTGAGCCATCTCCTAGAATCACTTTCTCCTTCCCATGTCATCTCACTTAAATTTTAGAGTCTGGTAGCCAAGCCCTTCATCACCAGGGTCCTGACTCCCTAAATTTTCTAACCAAATATCTCATTACTCTCCAGCATACCTCTGCTTTCTCTAACTCAAATAAGCCATCCCCTCCCACATACCTCTCAATCACCCTCTTTATGTGTTGTTTTGCCATAACTTCATAGTCTCTTTGTTCTTTTCTCTCACCCATGCTTATTACTGGTCATGCTTATTATTTCTATCTTTGGCCATATAATGACTGTAGCAAGGGTATCTGTTCTGAAATGAGAAAGTTTCCCCTACTTCTCAAGTACCCTATTTGTGGATCCTTGAGGATGGATGCTCACAAGTATTCAAAGTTAACTGATCTGTATTGCTTGCAACATTATATCACTAACCAAACAATCAGTGAACAGAAATGTAAACAAGTGAGGGTAAGTGCAAATGAATGGATGAATCCATGCAGGCAAAAAATAATTTTTAGTACTTGCCACATGCCATGGTCTATGCCAGCCAATAGGAATAAAAAGAAGTCTTTTATTTTTTCCTCAAGTCAAAATATTATCAGTTAAAATTACTTTCTATCAAATTTATTTTCTCATCCCTAGGCCGACACTGTAATGTTTAGAGTTTGATTATCTTTAGGTCACTTAAATATTGATGCTTTTATCTAGGAAACGTCAAGTATTACTGCTAGAATTTACTGATTTAACAAATACTTATGGGAGAGCTTCTAGGAGCCAGGTAAGCTCCAAATGAAGGGAACATTAAAGTGTTACTGTATGCTCTTAGTGGGAATATGTACATGTTCCTTTATAAAGTGTTGATAAAGAGTAGGAAGCATTAAAAACCATTCTGCATATTTACTAATGCTGTCTGCCAAGTTCAAACTATCATGCTTATAGTGATATTGAGGACCTAAATATCATGTATATTGTCCCCAAAGGCAGACTAAAACTTTACTCACTCTTTGTTTAGCATGAAGCCATATATACACACACAAAAAATGAAAATAGATTCAGCTGGTACTATTTACATATTTGTGTACACACACATACACATGTGTGCATATGTAGCAATAATAATCAAAGAAAGATGGGCATTAATTTGAGAGAGAAATGGAAGTGGTTGGAGGGAGGAAATGGAGGGGGAAAGTGATGTAATTCTATTTCAATTAAAATACATTTTTAAAACTTTATCTGTTCTCCACACATGTATTGCTGGAAACAATGGTGAAGCATGATTTTCTTCCAAAAGAAAAAGAAAATAACAGAAAGCAAGAATACATGATTTCTTTTATACATTGAGCTATTTACATAACAGTAATTCCAGTCAATTATCACAAAAAGAAATTCTCTGTTACATATCTTTTAAATTTTTTATTACTTTATATTGGTGTGTGTGTGTGTGTGTGTGTGTGTGTGTGTGTGTGCGCGTGTGTGTGCGTGCGTGTACTCACGTGCTATGGCATACACGTGGAAGCCAGAGGAGGACTTGTGGGGAGTTGATTCTCTCTTACCACGTGGGCTCCAGGGAGAGAACAGGTATTGTTAGACTTGGCAGCAAGGCCCTTTATCAGTTCAGCTAACCCAATGGTCCAAAAGTCTTCTTAAAAATGAAAATATCATAAAATTCCTTGCTGTATCTTATGAAAATTAACTGTCTTGGTAAGCTCCTGAACGTGTATCTTTCTGGTGTCTTGGTAGATGGCTGCTGGTTCTCATACACTGTTCCCTTCATCCGCAGCCACGTGCTCTCTCAGCAGCAGTAAGTGTAGCCACCCAGGGATCTATGAATGCAGCATCCATCCCAAGGCTGTAGACATATGCTCAAGTGTTTGTAACGGAGTGAGCGCAACTGCTGCAGTCTGTGTGAAGTCTCATGTTTTTGTTTTTTGTTTTTTTGTTTGTTTGTTTACAATATATGCAGTGTTGCAAGTTCTTTTCCAGCTCTCAATAGAGATAAAATACATGTTGGACAAAGACTGAATAAGAACATACGTGAAAGACTGGCAGATGTGGGTGAAGTCCTTGCTTTGTAAGAATGAGGACCTGAATTTGAATCTCCAGTACCCAAATCCCCAATATTGGCCGTCCACATCTGTAATCCCTATTCTATTACATCAAGATGGGAAGCAGAGATAGAAGAATCCCTGAAAGCTACCAGGGCAACAAATGTAAAGTATGCTGTAGGGAATGAACAACAAAAAAACCCACTGTCTCCAAACAAGGTAGAAAGTGAGTACTGACACCTAAGCTGGTCCTCTGTGTTCCACATGCATGCCATGGTATGCATGTATGCCATGGCAAGCACATACTCACATTCACACACACAAACATACATGTACATCATATACACACATGTACACATGTATCATATACATGCAAAGATAATTTTTTAAAAGCAAAAGGACCTATGTGCAACAAGAACTGTTAGAAGATCCTGTATTGGAGAACCTCTTTCCATTAACAACCTTGTCTCTGAAATGGATCTTTCAACATCAAACTCGAATACAAACAATCATTAAGAATGTGTCATAAATTATTTACTCACAGGACATGGATTTATGAAATGTTCAAATACGAGTCTACATATTGTGTGGAAATTGTGAACAAGCTACTGAATAAATGGTTGACCTGAACATTGTTAATATTAAGAAACCCTTTAAAATGAAATGCAATGATAAAATTATGTACTACAGTGGATAGTTGTATAGAATGAGAGCAAATCACCACATATGACTTATAATTTTTACAGAACTTTGAGTTACTTAAGAACTACCGAGGGAATAATGCTTCCTTGTGGCAGCCTGGCTTTTCTCCCTCACCCACAGCTCACAATGACCTCTGGGAATTTCAGGTGCTCACCAATCAGCTAAAGCACTTTGAGTCTTCCATTCATAAAGGTAAAGTTGCCTTTCTACTGCCAACTCCGAGAAACAAATAGGAAACCCCTAATATCCTGCGGGCAGTTCCTTCTTCCCTATCCTTTCCTTCTGTTAAGCTTCAGGCTCTTCAGGGCTCCCACGCCATCATCATCACCTTTATTGAGCACACCCATGTTTGGGATGCAGCACATGACATCCCTGAACTATTGGAGAAATGTCTCTCCTAAGCTATCCCTGTTCCTCTTCTGAGCCATTAGACAGAGGCAGTCAGCATAAGCTATACAGCCAACATCCGTGACTCACCAGATTCCATCTGCATATGGATCCCTGGAGCTCATTGGCAGGCTAACCTAGCCATCATGAAGTAAGTCCCAGGCCAATGAGAGATCCAATACAAAAGGAAAGAAAGAAAGAAAACAGACCAAGGCAAAAGCACGGTGGAAGTCACCTCAACACCTGAGGTTGTCTTCTGGCACACACATGCACATGTACCCAAAGGTGCATACACACACACACACACACACACACACACACACACACACAAATAGATAAATAAATAAATAAATAAATAAATAAATAAATAAATAAATAAATAAATAAATAAATAAATAAATAAAACAAAACAAAATGACCTTCCCTTTTTTATCCAGAGAACACAGAGCATCCTGCCAAATAACCCAGATTCACATAAAACTATATTACCCAGGTGGTGGTGGCACATGCCTTTAATTCTAGCACTCAGGAAGCAGAGGCAAGCAGATCTCTATGAGTTAGAGGCCAGCCTGGTCTACAGAGTGATTTCTAGGTCAGCCAGGGCTACACAGTGAAACCCTGTCTCAGAAAACAACAACAATAACAACAACAACAACAAAAAGCTACATTGCCACTTTTTTTTAATATTAGCCATTTTACAGTTTTTATCTAAAGCCTGTTTTATGATCATAAATAACTTACATTATTCTTAAGGAAAGCTTGAATCATTGGGGTGCTACAAATACTAATCTAGGCTACTACTGAGGATGATCTCTAGTGAATAATGAAAGTGAATTACTTCTCAGTGTGTCGTATCAAGTTTTAGGAATGATACTCAGGAAAAACCCATGGAGAGGCTGGCTCCTGACCAACTATTTGTAGCTCTTGCAAATATGTGTAACTTTAGACAGTCTTATTGAAGCTCATTCCGAAACTTTTGGATACTTTGGGTATGATTTATTGAAGAGATGTTTGAGCTGTTTCTCATCTAAATAAAATGTTAATTTGCAGCCATTTTTTTTTACCAATTTAAAGCAAAAAAAATTTAATTCCAGCTACCATTGCTAGATGCTGAGTTGTGAGTACTACAAGGAAACCTTTTTTTTTAAGTTGTAAAGTCTCTTATGTAAAAATATTGCTATTTGGCAGCCAAATGTTATGGAAAAATATCCCCAAGAAAAATAATGGCCACTCTGGTAGATGATTTCTTGGAAGTTTTCCAAAGGCTCATCCCTTCCTGGTGTTCATTATCAATAGATACATAGTAGCTGTTGGCACATATTAATTATTAATAGATATGTAGTAGCTTGTAGCACATATTATTAATAGATACATAGTAGCTGATGGTACCATTGTGGGGATTATTATCTTTGTACCACTTACTGAACAAACCATCTAAAGATAAAACTGTCATTCTTGGTAAGATGTATAGGAAATGCATAGCTAACGACTTCTAAATGTATTTTCCAGGATAACAGAATCGTTTAAAGGTGAGAAATTTGAGATTCTGCTTTATTGAGACATGGAGTTTGAAAGAGTATTAATAAGTCTACTCTTTAATAAAATATTCTAATAGTTTTCTTTTGGGGAATCCAGCTGCTAGACAACCCTCTCAAGGGCTGACATAAAAGGACTCCATATTATTTTGAAACCTAATGAGTCACTAGGACTTATTAATACTTGCTGTTTATCATAAACCAAAATCACCTTGTTAGAAACATTCATCTGTAGGCTTAGTGGAGCACTTCATTAGGAAGCTTGGCTTCTTGAATTGAGTTATCTTTGGGCTCTTAATGAATCACAGCATTCAATTGGTGCTTCTACTCTTTTGTATCTGATTTTCTCTTATTCTTTATTTTACTTGAGCATTATCGACTCCTTTTATATACTATTTATTTTCTTTCCTATACTTTGTATTGGTACAGGTTTCCATAAGTACGTTAAAGGGCGTTGATATCAATAATCATTTTGTAAGTCCAAACCAAAGCCAAACTAATATAATGCTTGCCACACCAATATGCACAGAAATAAGAAGGGCATAAGAATGCTCTCGGATGTGGAATAATAGAAATTTTGGCCATTGCTGGTGATAGTATAAAGTGATACAAACATGTTGTCAACTTTCACTTCAAATGTCTGTTGCCTGGAGACTCCATAAACAAACTACTATGAATGTATTGGAATGTACATTAGTAAATACTATATAAGATATTGCAGTACAAAAGGATAAATTACAACACAATGGTGTGAGTGAATCTCCTAGAGCTATGAAGTTGAAAAGTCAAACATTAATATATGTGTGATTTCATTCACAACAGATGACATTAATACAGACACACACACACACACACACACACACACACACACACACACTGACCTATTTTGAGAGATGACAGAAAGTTGTTGTTTTGTGTAGTTACTTTTTGAGAGCATGGGGAACTGAAACAGTGTGCTTAAAATACTGCCTTTATTTGTACAGTGGACACTCTGGGGTGGTGTGCATGTGTATATAAATTTATTGACTATACTAAAAAATTGTGCACTTTGTTGTATGTGTTATAGTTCAGCTTTCAAAGGGGGGATATAAAAGAATACTGGATGTTGTTAAATATGAAGAATTAGTGTTTAGACTAAATGAACATTAGGAACCTTTTACTATACAAAGACCAGTGATAAAAAGTATTGATAGACCTTTAACATGGCTATCAATTAAACAGTTTAATGAATTATTACAGGTCTATTTAAATTAGTCCTGGTAGATGCAACAAGGTAAAGATACTGAAGCATAGATTCCAAAGAGTATGGGATGCTAACATTTTAATGATATTTAGTAAATAACCAAATACTTCAATGTTTATTTAAAAGGAGGTTTCAAGAAGCTCCTAGAATCAAAGTTAATGACATCATTCCTCTTTCTAATGAGAAAGTCCCGGAACAATAAAGCTACATCAAGAAAAATAGTAAAGACGTGTCAATGAAAACAGTCAAGTCATAGTTCCATTTGTGTAGCCTGGTGTGAGTGCAGACCCTGTCATTTCCTACTGTAAGTGTTCTTCATGTGGTTATTCTTCAGTGTAAGCTGCCAAGAGGTCCATTAACACCTGGGGATGCTATCATTCCAAATTCTCATCACTATTTGAATTGTCATAATAATATATCAGGTTTCCAAATATGACAGCTTCAGTCTCCACAGTGTTAGATTTTCCTATTCTTTTTGTTGAACCATTCAGCATCATAGCAGTTTCTCTGCTGTACTCTACATGAGGTGACAGTTAATGCTATCATCTAGGAGATGATATATAGAGAAACTGAAGTTATACCTTTTCCAGAAGCTACTCTTGAATTCATGAGAGTTCTCTGAGTTTTTTAATTGGCATAATGATAATAATAATCATCATGAGTTTGGACTGGAGGTGTACTTCAGGAGTGAATAATTCTGTTCCCAGAAGTCATGTGTTTTTTGTTTAAAAAAACCCCAGGACCCAGGTTCAGGATGCCTCCCTTTGAATTAGTGATCAAAGAGGCCCCAGAGGTCTCCCAAAAGAACATTGACTAGTGTCATTACTCTTAGTTGCCTACCAAAGCAAGAGAGTAAGATGCTATTTCTGAAGGTACCACATACGACTCAGAGAAATCCCACTGTAGTTATGCCGGAAATTCCCTCTTTGCGGACATTCTGAGTTTTATGTAGGCTGCTGAAGGAGAAGGTTGCTAATGATTTTATCTAGTTATAGACCATGCTTGCTGAAATACTGACCTACTAGGTAAGATGTCCACTGCTGCAATAGCCACACAGCTCTGCAGGGCACAGCCAATAACTTGGTGATTGAAATGGAGGCCTGCTTCATGACAGGGAATACACATCTTGTATTATAAACCTGTTCAAAAGTTCATGGTTGCAGAGGACATGGATGCAAGGGGAAACATACCATCATTGTTCCCCTAAATTGATATGTTGTTGGACTTCCTTCTAAATATTTATGTTTATAACCTTAGACTAGTGTGGCTTTCATCCCAGGTCGGAGAAGCTCCTTTATGTCAAAGCTGTGGTCAATGTAGAGACTCCTATCTGGTCAAAATGCTAAAAATAAGTGACTGCTGAATACTTAACCCTAAACAGGACGTTTGTATCTGATTCTCCCTGCCCATCTGCAAGACCCAAGGAATATCATGGTGAAGAATCCAAGGAAGAATGTAAGAACAGGACGACAGTGAGAAGTGCCATGAAATAGTGCCTTTCTGACATGACAGCTTTTGCAACCAAGAACACATTGCAGCAATGGATATCTGCATAAGATTGGGAGCTTCAACCTCCCATCACAGATTTTAAAAAAGTACCCATGAGATTCCATCCCTTCCTTGACAACTAATGACTAATGCAGAAAACTGTTGTTGGTTGGTTCTTACTCTGGCTCTTTAACTCTCTGACTCCTTGAGGGGCTTGCTACCCAGCTCCCAAATAAATCACGCACAGAAGTTTATTCTTAATTATAAATGCCCAGTCTTAGCTTGGCATGTTTCTAGCCTGTTTTTCATAACTTTACATCATCCCATCTACCTTTTGCCTCTGGGCTTTTAAATTTCTCTTACTTCTGTATATTTTACTTTTACTCTTACTCCATGGCTGGCTGTGTGGCTGGGTAGCTGGCCTCTAGCATCCTCCTTTCCTTGTTCTCTTGCTTTCTTCTTTTCTCCTCCCAGATTTCTCCTTCTATTTATTCTCTCTGCCTGCCAGCCCCACCTATCCTTTCTCCTGCCTCGCTATTGGCCATTCAGCTCTTTATTAGACCAATCAGGTGTTTCACACAAGCATAGTAACACAGCTTTACAGAGTTAAACAATGCAACATAAACAAACGCAACACATCTGTGCATCATTAAAACAAACATTTCACAGCATAAACAGATGTAACCTTAATATAATATTCTCCAACAGAAAAGGATATCATTTCTGCCAATTACGTAGCAATTAGAGGACAAATTGAGAAGAAAAAGGGGTTTAGAGGGAAAGGAAGAGAAGAGTAATGGGGGTAGAATATAATCACAATGTGTGTGTATATGTGAATGAAACTGTCAAAAATAAAAATAAATAATGCTTAAAAGAAACTTAATGTGTCTTAATACTATTACTCAGACAAATGCAAGGGAGGAATTATGATTAGAACTTTACTCTACTTTTCAGCCAAGGGAACTCAAAGCAGATTGAGATAACAGATGCCTCTCTCCAAGCCAAACACCTCACAGCACCATATAGAAGTTTGTTAGTTAAATTGGCAGTGTTATGCTTTTTACTCTTCTTCAAAGTGTTTAGTCAAACAAATGATTCAAAGAATACTACAGGAATATATGCCTAGCAGCTCCTCCCAGAGAGAAGCATGGGCACCCTCCAGCAGGCAATATCATAGCTAAAGGAGCTCTGTTGTGAGTGCATCTGACCCATTTTGTGAATTTCTTTGTGACACTTTCTAGTTATTTCATGAATTTAAGTACTGTACACAACACGTAGGAAGATTCCTGTTTCCAATGCTTCTTCAAACACATAGGGAACTTCTGAAAGAAAGAAGTGGGCCAAAGCAGGCCCTCAGTGCTAGAGCATAATCTGACCAATAAGCTTTTGCCAATTCATTGTCAATCACTGGAATTCAGTCAATGGCACTTTTTTTTAAAATTAATCTAGCCACAAGTGGTTGTCACACCCTATCATAATGTTTTGGTATCATTATTTAAAATGGTCTGATACCAGGCAACAAGATTATTACATGGAATTTCTTAAAATAAAACTAAGACCAAAAAAGTAATATGTTTATTTAGAAGATCTGTGAAGTTATACTCTAAATGCATACCTTCTGAACTCTAGTCTGCTTCTAACTTCTAGTTTTGTATAAACTGTTCCAAAAGCCACATTTAACAAAAGAGCCTCACCTGTTATTTCAGTCAAGACAGAAATTCCTTTTTTCTAAGGACAAGGTGATAGGGAATTTCAGGCTCATTGATGTCCAGACTGTTACAGGTATTCTTCTGTTTTTGTTTTGTTTTGTTTTGTTTGTGAGTTTGTTTGCTTGCTTGCTTCTTTTATAGTCTAGGAAATAAGATGTTGTAAGAATCCCTTCCCTGGGGAGATGTAAACAGTGTTCAACCCCTCTTCTTAAGGTTCCAACAACAAAGTATCTGTTTTGGTTAGTTTTGTCAACTTGACAAAAACTATAGTCATTTGGGAGAAGGGAATCTCAATTGAGAAAATGCTTCCATAAGATTGGCCTAAGTCAAGTCCCTGGAACATTTTATTGATTAATAATTGGTGTGGGAGGACCCCACACCAGTATGGAAGGTGATAACCCTAGGAAGGTGGTCTTGGTTGTGTAAGTAAGCAGGCTGAATAAGCCATAAAAATGAGCCAGTAAACAGGATTCTGCTATGGCTTCTGCTTCAGTTCCTGCCTTCAACTTCCTGTCTTGAGTTCCTGTCCTGACTTCCTTCAGTGATGGAGTGAGCCTGAGATGTATGCTGAACCCCTTCCTCTTCTCCAAGCTGCTTTTGGCCATTGTTTTATCACAATAGAAATCCTAACCAATATAATATGATTCTACTAAAGTTTACTAGGCTTACGTAAGAAGCATGGCTGAAATGGTTACCAGAAGGGGCGTGGGTGCCTCTAAAACAGCTATATTGGCAGATCTGTACCCATCAGGAACAATAGTTCCTTCATAGCCACATAGATAAAGTCCCCTTCTCCCAACTTTCTCACCTTATATCCTCTAGCCCCTCCCTGAGATCCAATGTACAATTAGGGAAGAATTGAATACAAATGTCTGGGGAAAGTGGCTGCACATTCAGGTGAGGATCCAATGATCATCACACTCTCTCATTCTAAGTGGGAATGTCAATACCCACAGCGCCGAAGGTAACTGACTCTTGCAAGCCGGCCTAACCAACCTAAAGAAGACAGTGGTTACTCTGCCCAGAGGACAACACTCTACAACACGAGGTAACAGTTAATACTATTATCTAGAAAACCAATGAGTATATTATAGGGAGAAAATTAAATTTATCTCTTCCAGAAGCTACTCTTGTTTATTTTTATTTAAATTTTTAATACAATATACTTTGATCCTATTCTTTCCCCTTCCCCAACTCCTCCCAGATCTTCCCCACCTCTCTACCCACACAACTTCATGTTCTTTTTCTCTTTCAGCAAAACACAAAAAGAAACAAAAGTTACAAAACAACAACAACAAAAAACTTCGCAAAAGACAACAACAAATAAAACTTAAAATACCAAAACAAAGCACAAAGCAAACAAAATTTTTTTTGTGTTGGCCAGCACTCCTAGGCTTGCATGAGAACGTGGTTGATACACCCAATATCATTCCATTGGGAAAAACTAATTTTCCCTTGCCTAGTAGATATCATTTGCAAATAGCTTTGTGGTTGGGGGCAGGACTTGGTGTCCACTTCTCAGGACTGGGATTTTTTTTTTTTTTTTTTTTGTAGTGTGAACCTGTGCAGGTCTTGAGTATCTGTCAAAGGCTCTGTAAGTTCATATGTGCATTAGCCCTGTTCTGTATGGAAAACACTGTTTCCTTAGAGTTGTCTACCACCTCTGCCCATTATAATATTTCTGCCTCCTCTTTTACATAGATTCCCTGAGTCTTGAGGGAATGAGTCTGATAAAGACATCTAATTTATGGCTAAGTGCTCCAAAGTCTCTAACTCTGCACCTTGTCTAGTTGTGCATCTCTGTGTTAATTACTATTTATTGCAAGAAGAAGCTTCTCTGAAGACAGTTGAATGGTGCTCTTCTATATGACTATAGCCATGTCTTTAGAAGTCGTTTTATTGCGATATTTCTTTCTTTTCTTGTCTTTTAACTTTTTCTTTTCTTTTCTTTTCTTTCCTTCCTTCCTTCCTTCCTTCCTTCCTTCCTTTCTTTCTTTCTTTGTTTTTTGGTTTTTTTTTTTTTTACAGGATGTCTGCTGTGGGATGTTCTGTATGGCAAATGTGTTGCTAATAAAACACTGATTGGCCAGTGGCTAGGCAGGAAGTATAGGCAGGACTAACAGAGAGAATAAAAAGAGCAGGAAGGTGGAAGGAGACGCTGCCAGACGCTGCCAGCCACCGCCAGGACAAGCAGCATGTAAAGATGCCGGTAAGCCACGAGCCATGTGGCAAGGTACAGATTTATAGAAATGGATTAATTTAAGATATAAGGACAGTTAGCAAGAAGCCTGCCACGGCCATACATTTTGTAAACAATATAAGTCTCTGTGCTTACTTGGTTGGGGCTGAGCGGCTGTGGGACTGGCAGGTGAAAGAGATTTATCCTGACCGTGGGCCAGGCAGGAAAACTCTAGCAACAGATGTCTCTACAAAGTCCTGTCTCTCCTGGATCTCACTATGTAGACCAGGCTGGCCCTGAACTCATAGTGATCTACTTGCCTTTGCCTCCAGAGTGCTGGGATTAAAGGTACAGGCCACCAAGCCCAACATACTGTTTCTTTAGCAGAATAATAGTAGTAGGTTTTCCTCAGGGCCCATGACTTATGTAGTCCCAAATTCTTGGTCACCTTAGCAGGGTGCAGTGTGGGTTATATCTAATGGAGTGACTTAAAAAAGAAAGTGTTTAGTTAGTTCCATAACATCTGTGCCACTGTTACACAGGTACATCTTTCAGGCAGGTCATTGTTTGTGGTCTTAGGGTTTGCAGTTGAGTGATAGCATGGTATCATAGGAAAGTATCTTCCAGTACCCTGTAGCAGGAATCTTAAAAGTTCTGATAAATAGAAACAAACCTGGAGCCAGGTATTGGGTGAACACTGGAAGATCAGAGAAGCAGAACAGCCACAACTACCTCACCTCACCAGTTCCTCAGCTGATCCTGTTTCCTCAGACTGGAAGCTTCTGAGTCCTCATCCTAAATGCTTAACCAGCTAAAAGCTTCTAGTTTCTGGTCTTCACGCCTTATATACCTTTCTGCTTTCTGCCATCACTCCCTGGGATTAAAGGCGTGTGTCACCGTGCCTGGCTGTTTCCAGTGTGGCCTTGAACTCACAGAGATCCAGATGGATCTCTGCCTCTGGAATGCTAGGATTAAAGGCATGAGTACCACCATTTTCTAGCCTCTGTATCTAGTGGCTGTTCTGTTCTCTGACCCCAGATAAGTTTATTAGGGTGCACAATATTTTGGGGAACACAATATCACCACAGTACACTAAACACTAGTCAGTAGGGGTAAACAAAACTTACTCTTGGATTCAGAAGAGTTGTCTGGGTTTTTAAGAGTCTGTTTGAAGTATCCTTACTTGGCCAACAGGACTAGTTCAGAGTCCCTTTATTTTTCACTAACAAGACTTTGGAATAGTCTCCAAAAGATCTTTTAAGTTTTTAAACACTTTATTCAACACTCAATTCCTCTAGATAGCTCCGGTTTGCTATGAAATTTAGGGGGTTTTGAGCCATCCTCAGGATATTCCTATTTGCCCTCCACATCCAATGTGTTGCGTTCAGCATTCTCATTAATTGATGGAGATCTGGGGCCTCTTGATGTGAGTAAACCCTCGGAAGGTAAGATTGCCATTCTTTGTTGGATATAGAAAGCAAACACATAAGTCTTCTAAGCACTTGCTGCAGTTGACTAACAAGATTGTTTCAAGGTGAGAATCTCAAGACTCAGCTTTTGGTGAACAAAATTTGAAGCATGCTAATAGATCTACTACTGCATAAAATACTTCAGTGGTTTTTCCCTTTGGAGACATCAGATATTCCAAGAGCTGATGTTAAGGGAATCTTTATTATTACGAAAGATGAGTTGTTATGTCTTATTTATACTTGTTATTAATCATAAATCAAAATTACCCTGTTAGACAATTTAAGTATATATTCTTAACATCTTCAAACAGGGATAATTTCTTTCTTTTCATTTGAATGATTTTTTTT
>CABHPH010135668.1:546-19721 GCA_902168325.1 Peromyscus nudipes
CAGGGAATTGCAAGGACCACAACTCAGGCAGCCTTGCTCCCTCACCTCATTCCTTTGCCTCAGCAGCCAACAACCAGAGGCAAATTCTCTGTCTCTGGAAATCTGCTTGTCACACTATCCTGGGAATCAGGTAGGCAATCTCCTCTCTCCTTCCTGTTCTCCAATTCTGGTTACACAGACTTATTCCCAGTCCTGTAGCAGATAATCTGGTGTGACCTCTCCTCCCTGTCTGCTCCCTTTTCCAGGGAAATGCACAGATCTTTGTGTAAGACCAAGCTTCTTCTGTCTCCTGGGCGTCTCAACCCCATTTCTAGCCACCTCCTTCCCTTAGATTCAATTCCCACTATCTAGAAACAAGTTCTAAATGGGATCCCTAGTAGCCACATCTGGTAGTGTCTAGGAAGAACTAGCTAACTGGCAACTGGCAGCCAATGTACTCCCCTAAAATCCAGAGAGGGCAACAGAAATATAGGAAGAGTACACTAAATAAAAACAAGATATCAGCAATTAGATTTCAAATAATCTTTTTTTTTATTTGAAAAGTCTCCAGACATGCTTATTTGAAATTATATACAGATTAGGTTAATTAGTAATAATCCCATTTTAACAATGAATAATCTGAGAAGTACAATGAAATTTAGTGTGAAATGCTATATTTTCAAAACTCAAAACTGTTGTATATCATAAAATGTTATTTTTTAAAAAAGAAAAATGTAATTAGAATGTATTTTAAAATTTATTTTAAAGAAGCTATAATAAACTAACAGAAGTAGTCATAGTACATTTAGTCTATATTCTACTTTTTCTGTTTTTCTTTACAATAACTATTTCCTCTCACTTTTTTAACTGATATAAGTTAAGGTTTTAGATTGGCTTGACTTTGATATTCCTGTTCATTTATTTTTAAGAGTTTTTTATTCATTTTATACACCAACCACAGACCCCCCCCCATCCCTCCTCCAGCTGTGTCAACTGAATGTACCAGTCTTTGCTGACTCCCCATGGGAGACCTTACCCTTTTGGAGGAGGGAATGGGGGCAAGTTGGGTGGGAGAAAGGCTGGGGGGAAGCAGGAGGAGAGGAGGGAAGGGGATCTGTGGTTAGTATGTAAAAATAAATAAAAAAAACTCAAATAATCTTAAACCCAGATATCTAGATGCCAATGTAGAAACATATCTAATTACATCCAGGAAAAGGTATCTCTAGTAGAACCTAAGAACTCCATTGCAGTAGGCTGTGAAAATATAATATAGTTAAAAACACAAGATCGAAAAATTCAAAATGGCTATTAGGAATATGTCTAGGGACCATAAATAGGATAAGGATTAATTCATTAATGAAGTCTAAGAAAACAGGCTGATAAATTTAAGACAAATGATGAATACATGAAAGTAGAAATAAAGAAAACCCAAACTGAGGTGAGACTGAAAAAAAAATAATCAGAACTTGAACCAAATCCATGGAAGGAAGCCTTAAAAACAGAAAAAGGAGTAGAAAAGATAGCCACAGGCATTGAAATAAGAGAGAAGAAATGGTTCCCACAGTCAAGGAAAAAATTAAATATAAAAGAAAATCAGATACAAGACATGCATGAAATCTGTGAAACTATGAAATAAATTTTAAAATAATAGGAATAGAAGGAGAAGACATCCAGGTCAAAGGCACAAAAAATATGTTTAAGAAAACTATAGAAGAAAATTTCTGTAACACTCCTTCATGATAAAAGTCCTGGAGAGGGGTTGGGGATTTAGCTCAGTGGTAGAGCGCTTGTCTAGCAAGCACAAGGCCCTGGGTTTGGTCCTCAGCTCTGAAAAAAAAAAAGGAAAAAGTCCTGGAGGGATTATGTATACAAGGGGCATACCTGTACATAGTAAAAGCAATTTGCAGCAAGCCCAGAGCCAACATCAAATTAGGTGGAGAGAACTAAAAACAATTTCAGTAAAAGCAGGAACATGACAAGTTGCCTTCTGTCTCAGTACCTATTCAATATAGTCTTAGAGCATTAAGACACACTGAAAAGGAAGGGAAGAAGTCATTGTATCTATATTTGCAGATTATATAATTTTAAACATAAATAATGCAAAAAATTCTACCAGGAAATTCTACAGCTAATAAATAAACAAACACTTTAACCAATCTAGCAGGATGAAAAATTAACTCACAAAAAATCAGCAGCCATCCTATACACAAATGACAGTCAGACTTAGAAAGAAATCAGGGGGACAATATCTTTCACAAAGCCTCTAAAAATATTTCTGGGTAACACTAACCAAGCAAAGGAAGGACTTATACTATAAAAACTTTAGTACATTGAAGAAAGGAACTGAAGATAGCAGACTATGGAAAGATCTCCCATGCTCATCCATTGGTAGGATTAACATAGTAAAAGTGGCCTTCCTACCTAAACAATCTACAGGTTCAGTGCCATTCCCATCACAATCCAAACATAATTGTTCACAGCCCGTGAATGGGCTGTCTTCAGATTCCTATGGGAACACAAAAAAATCAGGACAGATGAAACAATCCTGAACAATAAAAGAACTGCTGGAGGTACACACCATCCCTGATCTCAAAATGTACCACAGAGCTAGAGTAATAGAACCAACATGATAATGGCCCAAAAGTAGGTAGATTGATCAGCTAAACTGACAGCCACCACTGACACTGTTTGCATAGCCAAGAAACTGAGCATAGATAGGCCAGAGACCTAGAGGAAAACCAAATACTACTGTTCTGCTAAAGGAATATAGCAATAAAATGACTCTGAACAACATTCTGCTGTGGTTATAGATCAACGCCTTGCTCAGCCACTATCAGAGAAGCTTTCCTCCTGCGGTGGATGGGAACAAATACAGAGACCCGACAGTGTACAAAGTGAGAGACCTTGGGACACTTAGCACTGAAAAGGATGTCCCCATCAAATCCCTCCACTCAGGACTCAGGGAATGCTGACGAAGAAGAATAGAAAAGAGTATAGTGGAGGACATCGGGGAAACAAGGCCTTCAAAACAAAACAGGGATGAAACAAATGTGAACTCAATAACAGTGGCAGCGTTCACAGGGTTTCCACAGGTCAAAACAAGATGAGGTTCTAGTGCAGAGAGGGGATGTGAACACATGCCTCCATCCCTAACCCAGACACTGTCCACACGTGACTTCTAAGGGCAGGCCCTAGGCCCAGTAGTACATTGTGGGGGTATTGTGTTCCCCAAAATATTGTGTATGCTAATAAACTTATCTGGGGTCAGAGAACAGGACAGCCACAATATTAAACATAGAGGTTAGGCAGTGGTAGCATACGCCTTTAATCCTAGCATTCCAGAGACAGAAATCCCTCTGGATCTCTGTGAGTTCAAGGCCACATTGGAAACAGCCAGGCACGGTGATACACACCTTTAATCCCAGAAAGCCACACCTTTAATCCCAGGGAGTGGTGGTAGAAAGCAGAAAGGTATATAAAGCGTGAGGACCAGAAACTAGAGGCATTTGCCCTGGAGAGGCATTTGGCCTGGAGAAGCATTTGGCCTGGAGAAGCATTTGGCCTGGAGAAACATTTGGCCTGGCTAAGCATTCAGGCTTCTAGCAGCAGTTCAGCTGAGACCCATTCTGGATGAGGACTCAGAGGCCTCCAGTCTGAGGAAACAAGACCAGCTGAGGATTCAGCGAGGTGAGATAGCTGTGGCTTATTCTGTCTCTCTAACCTTCCAGTGTTCACCCCAATACCTGGCTGAGGTTTGATTTTATTAATAAGAACTCGTTAAGACTTTTAAGATTCATGCTACAGTACATGGTCAAGACAACACAAATACAATGGCATTTTTGAATTGTTTGTTTGTTTGTCTCATATTACTTTGTCGGGGCTTTTTTTTCCTCTTACAGGATTTCGCAATATATATTAAGGTTTCTGGTTGTATGTTGCTATAGAATTTCTGTATCTGAGAACTTGTATGTCTCCACATTTTTATGATTTTATTTGTTTGTTTATTTGTGTGTGTGTGTGTGTGTGTGTGTGTGTGTGCTTTTCCTTTGGCTTTTTCTTATGATTGTTTGTTTGGTTTGTCCTGTTCTGCTTTATTGGGTTTGTTTCATGGAATTTTATTTTTGTTTAGATACCTTTTGGTTTTCTAAGGAGAGAAAGGTTGTGCTTTTGGATGTAATGAGAGCTGGGGGAGATTTGGAAGAAGTTGAGGAACAGAAAACCTTAAGAGAGTGGTTCTCAATCCTTGGGTCGTGAACTATTTGGGTCTAACTGACTCTTTCACAGGGTTTCCTAAGACCATAGGGATGCAAAGACATTTAATTACAGCAATGAAAATAATTTTATGGTGCATGAGGAGCTGTATTAAAAGGTCGCAGCATTAGGACGGTTAAGAATCATTGCCTTAAGAGCACATGAAAATCTGTTTTCAATAAAAAAGAAAATGTATACATTATCAGAGCTAAAATCAAACAGCCCCTAAACTAAAAAAATTAAAACATAAGAAACTATATGTGATTATCTATGTAAAATATGGAAATATAAAGAAATATATAACAATTTACTGCTTATTTCCAAACAACTGCAGGAGAAAAAAAAAGCTTGTAACAATAGTTAATTGCAGATAATGAATTGGAAAATAGGAAACAGGAAACTTGAGAATTCAATAATATATAATAAATGTGAAAGAAAAGGCAGGTCTTTAATTTTTTAATTTCTATACTTTTAATTTTATAAACGTTATTATAAAACAGTCTTGCAAATCAATATAAACATCACACACCAATAAGAAGCAGATCGAATGTTTACTCAAGTCAATAAGCTACTCTTCTAGAACAGGCTTTTGGAACAGGGAGGAGTTTCACATTAAATTTTATACTTTATCATATTAATCTTATGTACTTACCCACCACCAAAAACAAAACGAAATAAAAATAAAAAAGAAATCCATGAGAGAATTAGAATTAGGGGAACATGGGTTTCATATCCTCTTTCATAATGCATGTTCATAATCTACATTCAGTCCTTTCTCATTTCTGTATATTTATCATTTCTTGTACTCTTTTATTCATGTTATGCTATATAAACATGTGTTATGAGAGACTTTGCAGATGAGAAAGATCCTATACATTATTTCTGTCCCTAAGAACAATAACAACGTTTCTTACATTCAGAAAAAAAAAGTAGGCTATTACGAGCAGTTTCAGAAGGATATACAAGATCCTTAAGATGCTAACAACTGTGTACATGAGTACCATAATCACCCGGAAACAGGAAAGGAAAAGCACCAGACTGAAAAAGAATGGCACAACTTTTAAATAGTATAGTTTAAAGGGATACTCTATAATAGCACAGAGTAGAAATTTATGGTACATTTAATTTTAACAAGGTTAAGGGACAGAAATTATTCAAAATGTATTCAGCATTCTCAGCAAATTAGTACCTATATTGTGGAAAAAAACAGATTTCTTACAGTTAGAAATTTTTATCAAGAACCTTAATTAAATAGGTATCATTAAACTCTCAATGTCTTACCCTTCTCCTCAGTAAAATAAACTGAATTTCCACTTGATTCTTAAGATATGACATTCTCTAAGACAGTAAACTTATGATGATTGCAATTTCTAACATTATATTAGCAGTATGATTTCATTAAAATTAATAACATATCCACTTATCTACACTTATTTTCCCAAGAAACTCAAACTTGTAAAACTACAGTACTTTTCTTGGGCTACTTATCTGTAGTAATGTCCTAATTCTAAAACCAAATTATGTAAACATTCTTTTATAGTTAAAAATGCAGACTTGAAGTACTCAAACTGGTAGCAATGTTTAAAATAAAAAATATATAAATATCCAGAGTACTTGATTAAGTACGTTTTAGAATTACTAAAAAGGTTTTCTTTTTAAATACGTTTATTTTATTAAATATGTTTATTTTTCTAACATGTTATTATGACTTAGAATATTTCACAGATGGCTATTTTGATTAGTTTCATGCTTGTTTTTGTTATTTACTAGACTTTTCTTAGTAAAACTTAGGTAGATAAATTATTATTTTCAACCACTTAAAGGCTGTAGTAAGAAATGAAAACAAGTGTATCTGACACTCCTACAGGACCCAGCAGAGAAAGGTGTTTTGCTTTAGTTATTCTTCATTGGTGGCATAAGTTAATGTATTCTGGAAAGAAAATGAACATATTTTTTAAGCAGTATTACAATTGGACTGATTACTATTAATCATTTACATAGTTTTATAAAGACACCAGGAGGTGATAGCTATTTTCTTATTAAAGCATGTTAAGCAATTTTAAAAATACTTAATTTGGCCAAAATGAACTTGAAAGTGCATTTTGGGAGTTCGGTCAGGAAGGGAAAAATTATTCCAGGTATTTCAGTCTTGGAACGTGTCTGAAACACATGCACAGAGCAAAGATGAAGAGTATCAAGGAATTGGTAATGAAATAATACAAACGTTAAGACGTGCATATGAGAATATTCACTGAATTGAGAAACCAGTTGAATGGGGAGGTCCCATCAGGAGCCCAGAGTTATCGCACTTGGGAATCCTTTGGGCAGACAACATTTTTCTCTATTGAAATATCTGGTCTTTCCCGAAAGAAAAATCATAATACTGAAGGTTATATACCTGCCATAGGAGCCCACATATAACAAATGATTTTTAAAATAAAAAGGGGAATATTACTCTTTTTTTTTTTTTGACAGGGTTTCTCTGTGTAGTTTTGATGCCTGTCCTGGATCTTGCTCTGTAGACCAGGCTGGCCTTGAACTCACAGAGATCCGCCTGACTCTGCCTCCCAAATGTTGGGATTAAAGGCGTGCACCACCACCTGGTGGGAATGTTACTCTTGAACTGATAAGACCACTCCTGAAAATACCCACAACTTCTAGAATTTTCTATAGAGAATAGTGTGGTTGTGTTCTGCTTACAGTGAGTGTCATTTTTTATTCATTCATGTCCTGATTCCTCATATCCTTTGAGAAGTGTTTATATCAAACTGTTTCAGTGTGATAAGAATAATAATCTTATGGCAAATGAAGTATCTAGGAACTGCCTTCCATGTGAAATTTACTTATAGCTATTATTGTTGAAGCAATTTGAGATAGTAAGCTCTTATACAGGTCTTCCTTCAGTCTGTCCAGCCCTTCCTGCAGTTTGTCCAACAATGATGGTATCATCGAAGTAACATATACAGCCATGCAGAAAGATAGTACAACTGCTAACAATTGTATTGATGCAAAACATTTATTAACTCAGATAAATCAGCAAAGGTAGCAATGCACAGAGAATTAAGAGCAAATATCAAATCAATGTATTTGGTGATAGATAGCTATGATAAACTGATTTCAGATAAAATAAAATAAACAAAAACGCTGATAAGGTGAGTCAGATGAATATCTAACCAACTGCTACTTACAGACCCACCTGACTTCTATACAGTTACCATTGCCTTCATGCCCTCTTAGAAAATGCCAGAAGCTCTCTGTGAACCACCAATAAGTAGCCAGACTAGAAAACAAGCTTAACTCACAGCTAGGGAAGATTGTTCATAATACTTGTGGATTATTGCACATTAATTACTTATTGTTGATGCATAATATGAGACAGAAATCTAGATTGAGGATGTCTACACTGAATTAGCATGTTGTCCTGAACTCCATGATCCTGCAAAAGGGGTGTGGTCTTAGTTTTTCAGAGCTCAGGTTTCCTATTGGCTAGGAGCTGATACATTGGCACTCTCTTCCCTCTAGTCTCAGACTGGGTTTATATACTTTCTTAAGCTGGGGGCACGTTTAGTGGCACATTATTTAAAATCCAGCAAAAATGTCACAATGGTTTCAAGTTATCTATAAAGATGGTTATTTAGTACAGTGACAAGGTGATATCTAATACTAAATATAGACCACCAGAAATATTGTTAGAGTAGAAAACCAGCAAACATTTGCAAGTGTGGACAACCTGGTAGGTATGATATGTATGATATAGTAGGAAAATAAAAATATTATAGTTTATTATAAAAAAGGGATAAATATTTTAACAAAAGAAGAGAATCTATTGGTAGGAATTCTAGCTAAGTCTCCTTTGTTAAAGGAAATAGTTAAGAAACCAATGAAAAGCATGATAATATTGATTTTATTATTTTTAAAAGCAATACATGGGTCTGTCATGGTTTTATTATACTGAAAGAGAAAAGAATTCTCCTGGATCTGAGACAAATTCATGCTCACACAATCAGTAGTGTTCAAAGTAACATTACTGGTCTTGACAAGTAGAAACAAGGTGATCCTTTGGAGAGAAATATGATCTCACTTCTCAGAACTGCCGTTTGAATAAACAATCCTGAAAAATGCTTGGAATGAATTAGTAGTTAGGATATTCCTATCATGACAAGTTCTACATTATATTTAATAGTAAAAGCATCTGTATTGGACTGTCTCCAAATAATCAGTGGGGATGGCAGGGTTCCAATTCCACAAGATATCAGTGGAACCAATTACCTAAATAAGGAAGAAGAGACAAGGTTGGGCCAGTAGATCAGATTCAGATCCTCAGAGATTTATACAGACAATTAAAGATTGCTAAGAAGGAATATCCCAACTTCTCCCAGCTGTCTCACCTCTTACTAAAGTATCACAGGGGAAGTAAACAAACATAGCAAAACTCAAAAAGTTTGAAAGATTACGGAAATCATTAAGAGACCTTGTGATTTGGTGACTTTCCAATAGGTCTTGGGTTTCCTTTTAGATTCCCATGCGTACTTAGGAGACCAGTGTAGAAGCCTCCAAACCTCTTAATATTGAATAACAAGAAATGAAAGTTCCAAGATAAGTTTGACTTTCTATCCAGAAGTCTGGGGAAAATAATATGTATTTTAATTCAGAAAAAGAACAGTAGAAATGTCATTATTCACTTACTCCTATGACTTCAAAGGGATGAATAAGGATAAAAACACACAACCTGCCCACTCCCCACAAAAACAAACAAACAAACAAACACAAAAAACCCAAGAATCTTCTGGTTATAATTTAAAACTTCTAATCCTGTGCACCCAACATGACACAGTTCCTCTTGATAACACATCTGATTACAATACCAAATTTTCCATTAAGATTTCCATGTATAAGAGAAGTATGGAAGTATACTCATAGCATTGAAATCCAAAAATACTATATACAAACTTTGGCTTGATTGTCTATTGTGCAGGGTTGATGCCAACTTACAGGTAGGATGTGGTGGTATTGTGTTCCCCAAAATATTGTGTACCTAATAAACTTATCTGGGGTCAGAGAACAGAAAAGCCACTAGATACTTAGCATAGGCAGTGGTAGCACATGCCTTTAATCCTAGCATTCCAAAGCAGAAATCCATCTGTTCAAGCATACAACCAAGCATAGTGACTCACACCTTTAATCTCAGAAAGCCAGCCTTTAATCCCAGGGAGTGATGGCAAAAACAGAAAGATATATAAGGCGTGGAGACCAGAAACTAGCAGCATCTGGCGTGGTTAAGCATTTGGCTGGTTAAGCTTTCAGGCTTCTAGCAGCAGTTCAGCTGAGATTCATTCTGGATGAGGACTCAGAGGCTTCCAGTCTGAGGAAACAGGATCAGCTGAGGAACTGGTGAGGCGAGGTTAGCTGTGGCTTGTTCTGGTTCTCTGATCTTCCAGTGTTCACCCCAATACCTGGCTCCGGGTTTGATTTTATTAATAAGACCTTCTAAGATTCCTGCTACAGCAGTACTTTCCTAACACATTATGATGCGTCATAATTAACTATGGAAACAAAGGTGTGCACATGAGTACACTTCCCCTTACAGTACTGATGCAGTGGTAGGGAATATGGTGTCATGAACCAAAGGGTCGGAAGCAAGACTCACTACCCAGCAGCTCTTGCATTATGCCTCTCATTGCATCACAAATTTGTGGGTCCTGGTTCCAAATTGGGGAAACGTCCAACGGAGCCGCAAATCTGTATAGTGAACCACAGGGTGTGTACACCATGACATCTATTCCTTGTATCAAGGGAATAGGCAAGAAAAAGCGTTGCCATTCATATGGGATAATTTCCCAAATATGAGACAGAAATAAGACAGAATTTAGGAAATAAGAAATGAGAAAATATTCCACACTTAAATCATTCCTTTAGTACTTGTAAATTTTCCCTTTGCCTTTGTTTGATATAAAAAGCTGAAGCAAAGTACCTCCCAGTATGGGAATGTACAATGGACTCAAATCCCTCAGAGATAAGGGTTTAAGTTTAATCTCTAGATAGGCTTCTTGTATAAGCTGATTTCTTTTTTTATTTTTTTTCAGTTATCATTTAACTAAAGCCAGAAGGATGAGGAGCTCCAGCTGCCTCTGTGGACCCAGATGCAGCATCTGACAGAGTAGTTTGATGCAGTATAATTCATTGCCTGTTTTCACCTAAAAGGTAACTATATGAGAATACCAGAGAATCCAGGATGAAGCTATACTGAACACAAAGGCCCCTCAATGAATCATTGTATTCCCTGCTTCCGTTAATTAATAATTAAAATGTCTGAAATACTTAAAATATATTTAAGTGAAACGTACATACTATTTATGTATATGCATATAAATTCAGAAACAATTCTATAAATTATAGAAAACTAAAAAAATTTCATAGATGGCATTTTAAAATCTATTATTTTATCTCAACTAGGTATAAACTAGGTCAATTAAAATGTGATCAAATAGGAAAAATCAAATGTACATTAGAAAGTGATCAAATATGTGTAAAAATATGGCATAATTTTTAAATAGGGTTTATTTTAAATTGAGATTTAGTCTCTTGTAGCCCAAGCTACCTTTAAATGTGGTAAGTAGTCTTCAAGGACCATGGCTCCTGATTCATTTTTCTTACTTCACAAATTCTCCAATAACAGGAATGAAATACCATGCTAAGCTTCGTAAGGTTTTGTACAGGGTTATTTCAAGAACTACAACAAAGTTTGTAAAGTGAGCTGTTCTTTTAACTGAAGGTGGTTGAAGTACTCAGGGGAACGAATCTGTATCTTCAGCGCGTTGGCTTCATAAATCGGCAGATGCACTAACAGTTCACTTAAATCATGGTACAATGCATAAGGACTTTTTTCAGTGGTGGAGGAGAAAGTTTACTGTAGATGAAAGGGTGAGCATAGAAGTAAGGCTGTCTGGGAGAGTCCAGAGTACACATCACCAGGCTGAGCTGGGCCTCCCCCTGCCACCTGCCCCGCATAAGGAATTCTTTCTAGAAGCCAGGGACTCCTTTTTGAAACTAAAGACAAGCCGCTACCAATACAGTACACTTGACCTTCCTATGTGAAATGATACTTTTGACATAACTAGAATTGAAGTCTTAGTTTCTTATTCCCTCGAAAAGAAACAGCTGTGCTTTGAACTATTTATTCTTTTTCTTTACTTTGAGATAGATTTAATATTTTCTTCACTTTTTCAGCTGCTATCAGCATCGTTTGAAATTTAGTTTGTTATATTTTATGTGCCTAAGAATTTCAATTGTATAATACAGAATAAAAGTACTTGGCTTGACTTAGCGTTCAGTCAATACTAAGTGCATCTGGGAAATGATAGTTTACAAAGGGGCAAATGCTTATGAGTGGGTACAAAGGGTCAAGTGTACATCTTTATTTGTATGCATAGAACTTATAGATAAATGAAATTAATTCAAAATTATTTTAAGAATTAAAGACTGGTATACTGTTTATTTTTCCAATGATATTTGGATATAGAATACTGACATTCAGATCACACACATTCTAGATTGACTTATTCTTCCATATTCTATTTTAAATAAACCTTTTGGGCAATAAGCAAAATCTGAAAATGTGAAAATCTGAAGTCAGTTGTATGGTGATATTTTATTTGTGCTGAAATGTGATTTTATTTGTATGTTAATAAATAAAGTTGCCTGCGGGGGTCAGAGCTAATAGCAAGCCATAGCAGAAGTCTGGCTGTGGTAGCACACACCCTTAATCCTATCACATGTAAGGCAGAGTCTGTGTGTTCAAGGACATAGCCAGTTTGGAGGCACATGCCTTTAATCTCAATACCAACCATAGAGACGTGGAGGTCTGTATACACAGGCAGTGACAAGGAGGTCATGTGGTTGGGTTTACAACCAGTGAGAAGGCAGAACAGAAAGTCAATAAAAAGACAGACACACAGGAGGTAGGTCTCCTTCTGAGGGGAAGTACTACAATGACAACCAGTGAGGGGTAAGAAGGTAGTCTTAGTCTTAGCTCTTGGCTGCTGCTCTGACCTCTTGGGCTTTTAACTCTGCATTTGGCTCTGTGTTTCTTATTAATAAAACTATTCAGAACTACATCTACACAGTTTTCTAAGAGAAAAAAATTCAACTCACTTAAAATTATCAAGTTCTGTATAAGATATAATTATTTGTAGACACAGATTGATCCATTTCAGGTATTGGGAAAAAAATCACTTAATACTGCTTTGTAAAACATTAAAAATTTGCTAAAACTAGGAAACATTTTTCATTTATGATTCCCCTAAATTATTTTTAGTATTTTTCTCTGTTCTCTCAAATTGTAATCACTAGTCAATAAATATTATTAAAACAATGAAATAAATAGAATTATCCAAGGTAATCTTTTTAAACAAAAATATGCAAAGTAATATTTTTTCCTATAACAATCTACATTTATTCCACCATGGCAGATGATGATGTTAATTTAGTCAAACAATAAGACTGTAAAGCTCTTCAGAAACTTGAGCATTATGAAACTTCACTGATCCCAAAGACAGTTTAATGATAGGCATGTCTATTTGCAACCTACAGACTTCATGTGTCTCAGAATAGCTGTAAATATGGAACAATATGTTCATAAATGACAATGTCATATAGCAATGTCAAAAAGTTAGACATCCCAGGTACAATCTGATAGGTATTGAACAAATAGAAGGAATATTTTCTATACTAGTAATGTAAAAGTTTTTTTATATATAAATTCAAGTTATTGACATCATTTTCATAAAGTGGTAGATGTCTTAAATACATAAAATCATGTAAAATTCAGTATAATCTTCAGCTCAATGAATAAAATAGCAAGAACAAGGTTCCTTTTCTTTCAGAAAATTTGAACATTTGTATTGTTTATTTATCTACAATTAAAACTGACCTCATCATATTGTACTATAAGTATTATCTTTACCATTCAGTATCATTTTAGAATAATCTATTTCTCTCTAAATACAATTATTATTTCTGATTGTTACATGATGTTTCTGCCCTGTGTATAAACTACATTGTGGTGATATATTGTGTACCCTAATAAACTTGCCTGATGATCAGAGGACAGAGCCAGCCACTGGATTAGACATAGAGGTCAGGCAGTGGTGGTACACACCTTTAATCCTATCACTCAGGAAGCGGAGATCTGTCTGGATCTCTGTGAGTTCAAGGTCACACTAGGCTATATGAGATTGATCCAGTATAGGAAAGAAACAGAGCTAGGCAGTGGTGGAACACACCTTTAATCCAGCACTTGAGATCTCATGTCTTTGCTTAGGAGGCACACACGCACCTTTAATCCCAGGAAGTAAGATGGCAGGGCAGAGAAAGTTATATAAGGTGTGAGTGAGGAAATAGGAACTCATTCTCTTTAGGCTGAGGATTTCATAGAGGTAAGACCTAGTGGATGGATATTCTGCTTCTCTGATCTTTCTGCTTTCACTCCAATATCTGGTACCCGGTTTTTTATTTTAAGACCATTTAAGATTCGACAACACTACATTTAATAGTCACAGTTTCCAGACTACAATAATTAGAGTTCCTAACTAGTCAAATACCAAAAAGAATGATATGGATTTCTTTATAGATATCTACTAACAAAAAGTCAAGGGATTAACACTAGCTCAATTCTAGAGCAGAAACTCTAATTTATAGAAAACCTGCACTTCTTTTTCATTTTTTTCTTAATCTAATTTATTTTTAACTATGTGTGTGTGGTGGTGGGGGGTGATGCTCATGAATTCAGATTCCTAAAGACATTGAAGGCTTAGTTGAGGCATTCCCTGAGGTTATGATGTATGGAAAAGGAATATAAATCCTGCTCTAAACCAGGAACATGCTTGGCAATGCCAGTAATGGCCTGAGGTCAGAGCCTCTTCTGCTGAGAACTCAACTCTTCTCATGCTAAAGAGATATGGGTTCTGATGTCCTTGACATATCCAGTGTACTCTTATGTGACATTGTTTGGTTAGCTTCCTGCTGATTTCCTCCCATGTATAACATTTTTCTGTTGACTCTGTCCCCCGTCCTGCTGTGGGCTGCAGGAATATATCATAAGAACTCAGCTGGTTATGGCAAAGTCACTACCTGGAGGAATCAGGGAATTCCTCCAGAGGAAGCCAAATCCCAAGGAGTTTTTGGTGTTACTTGGCTTGTTATATATCAGCTGTATTCTGTTATGAAAATCATGTGTGACTTCATAGTTTTCCCAATTGACTTTTCCCTAAGAAGGGCTAACAGTGTGGACTGATCACTCCCTGGACATAGACATTCCAGGTATTTGGAGAACAGCCTCAGGAAAGGCTTTCTCTGGAATCAGATATCTCCCTTAGCCACTTTCAAGGACTACAGGAAACAACGCCCAGGTGGGCACCCAACTTTCAAGGACTAACAGTGATAGCAGCCCACAAACAAGTCTCATGACTTAAGGCAAATTCCACAAGTGGACACCACCTAGGTCAGGTAGACATTAAATAATAGCTTTACACAATTTAGCTCAGACCCTCCTTTCTTACACCCTTACTAACTTTATAGACCTCTAACTCCTTACCTAACCACTTCTAGGAATATTTAGATAACCTTCTAAGCTAACAGCTATGCTCAGCCAGAACTCCCAGTTCAAGCCTCCCTGTAATTACCATCATTGGCAGCATCAGGCCAGGTCCATCCCCAGATGGAAGAAAGTACCTTATCAGAGATACCTCTGTACTCTCTAAGAACAGACTTAAACATCCAGGCTATCTGTTTGAGAAGGCCTGGCAGATGTGTCAATTAAGCTTAACTTCCTCCTTTCCCAAATCTTACCTCCAATTCCAGATCTCCCTTTAACTATCACCAGAGGCATCTACCTGTACACAGGTTGCCTAGAGACTGAGCACACTTTACCCCACCCTGCAGAAAAATGGCAGACAGCTTGGACAGATATGAGCCACAGGAAAAAAGAAGACAGTTTTATTTTCTCCCATTGACCTAGCAACTTATAGATTCTTAACATTTTCTACTAATCACGTTTAAGACTATAGTTGAGCACATAAGATCCCTCTTCTTAGATATTACCCGTATTTAGCCTTTAGTTAATTCATTAGTCACTTCCCCTTTGGGTCGCAAATAGTATTTAACAACTATTGCCCCTCTTTGTGATTCTTATCACCCCTCCATTTATTCCTGATAGCGGACAATCACTGCCTGAGGAAATTCAGTCTGGGTGTACTGGGTGGAGGGGAGGACTGTGATTTTTGGGGGATATATAACTGTAAAGCAAGGGACGAGGGAGAGAATTAAAGCAAATGGACCAAAGAACTTTGCGTACGTAGATTGATTCGCTGATCTTAAGAATAGATTCTCAGCTGGTTGATAGATTCTTCCCCGGACCCTGGAAAGGAGACTATTAGGGGCTGGACCCCATTAGTCTCCAATACCGTCCTTGTTCCCCACCCTCCCTTGTAAATACTATAGATGCTGTACGTCTTAATAAATTCGCTTGGCATAAGCCATCTACTTAAGCAAAATTTTCCAACACCAGTATTTCTTTATCTTTCTTATCTCCGGGTTCTGTCCCCCTAAGGACCTGTCACTGAAGAATGGCCTGCTTTAGTGTTTGGTCCAGGTCACAGGGGACAGAGCAATTAGATGGCTTTGAAGCTGAAACTGTGCATAGTTAGGAGTCAGCTGATGTGAGTTCTGGGAACTAGATTATGGTACTCTCGGAGAGCTGTGTGCATGCTTGACCACTGTGCCATCTCTCCCTTCCACAGATAAAATTCTAATTTGGGAAAAATTTTACCATTAATCATCTTATAGTGTAAATTTGAGCATGAATATTATTATACTTATCAGGAATTTTTGCCTAAAATAGTTCTTAAAGTTATCAGATCTGTAAATTGGGTGGTCAGACTACTCTTGAGGAATGGATTGGTGATGGTGCTCTCAAGGATTAAAGACTGTTGATTTATTTTATCTCCACAGGATGGGAATGCAGCTAGGTACCAATATGCATCTCCTCATAACAATAATGTTATCATTTGCATACGGTATAAGTGTGCTCCAAAAGGGATCAATTGTTGATAGCTTGATTTTTCAGGATAATAATGCCAAGAGGTACCTGGAGTTTAAGAAGTGGGTCCTAGATCCTTGTTGGATACAACTTCTAAGAGATCAATATAACACTTGTGGTTCCTTTGCTACCATGCAGCTTCCTTTCTGCTACCATCAGTTCATCACCTTTTATTGTTTGCCATCATTGTGATATCATGGCCATGAATCACCAGAGAAGATGTCATGACAACACATTGTTAGTAGATTCTGATGCTCTGGGGGAAACAAGAGGTTCTTTGTTGTTTTGTTTTCTGTTTCTTTTTCTTTAAGCTATAAATTATAATTACTTTTTTTATTAACAGACAATGTACTAATATAGCAATATTTCCAAGATGGAGGTTCCATCTTTATGTCCTAATTAATTTTCAAGGGGCATATCTCGAAACACCAACACATGGAGATTTGAAATTCCATATGTTATTTCTAAAGACTGTCACATCCATTTTATCTATATAACTAGGGATTTAAAGAATAGAACAACAAAATTCCAATCTGAAAAATAGTTAGCTTCATATTGGCCAGATAATCCATATACAGGTAGTCAAATTTATGTGGTCAAATTTTGTCCTTCATGCTTTATTTTGACAATTATGACTAAATAGTCACTCATGTTACTGGCTCCTGTTCATTTTTTACAGACAACATAACAACAAATTATTTTGAAACGTAGAAGCTTCATAGCAATTCAGTGAAAAGTAATGGGAATGTTAAGTAGATCAGGGAAGATATTTTTGTCACATTCTATTTAAACTGAGAAGGAAAATAATAAGTTCTAAGAGGTAACTGACCCTGGGCACTGAGAATGTTAATACTTTCCTGCAGTTTTGAATAATTAAATTTTCTGAAATGTTTAGTTGATTTAGTTATAGAATATCCTCAGTTCTATTATAATAGATATTAATATTTATTTATTTGTTTATTTTATGTGCCTGTTTACATTATGTGCACAGCATATATGTAAGTGTCTGAGGCCAGTAGAAGTAAGCAGGCGCCCTGGACTGGAATTACAAGATGTTGTGAGTTGCCAGTGTAGGTGTGGGTAACAAAACTCTGAATCACCAGAGAAGTTTGCTTCATCATTCAGCCATCCAGTCAGCTACTCATCAGGGTACATAATTACGTAGCATTAGTAATAAGTATGCTTTATTATTTTACAGTTGATTTACATTCACTAACTTTTATGGTATTTCATAAATTATTTCCTGATAAATTCCTTTGTGACTCCTATCAGGAATATCAACATTTCTTTACATTGTAAAACATAGGTATATGTAATTTAACCCTGTAATCTATTCCATTTTTTACACTATTATATTCTGTATATTATCAATATTTTGCTTTATACTGATATTATATCAGATGTAACTGTGATAAAATAGATGAGACATTTTTCACTGGTTAGTGTTTAGAGATAGCTGGATATTAAGAAAATGGAAAGAATTTAGAGCATGGAAAATTAAATACTTCTAAGAAAGGCAAAATCAGTTAAACTGATCTTTGTTAATTAAATTTAAAATACTGTGAAATATTTATATATTTACCACTCAGTTGTTACATTACTATTTATATTGTAAAGCTACATTAATATGAGTTAATACTAAGATCTCTAATACACTTACTACATATTTATTTAGTGCATATAATGAACTTTACAAAATGTTCATAGACTATACATGAAGACGTTTCAAAAGTATTAAGTCATAAAATTTTAATATCGAATGCACTCATTTAAAATATAAAAAGTATTTTTCATCCCCCTTTGTTTAAATTTTCTTTTTATATTTTGTATGTGGCTATTTTGCTTGAAAGTATGTGTGTAGTACTTTCAGAGGCCAGAGGAGGGAGCCTGGTCCCTAGAAGCTCTAGTTATATACCTCTGCTAGCCACAATGTGGATAAGGAGAATTGTTTGCTGGAAGAATATTCCGTATTTTTAACTAATTTAACATCTCTCCAATCCGTGTAATTTTCTTTGGCCTTAGGGTGCAATTCGATATTCAAAGGAATGAATGCAAATGTTATCTAAGATAGTTGGCTACAACATTATATGGCTATTTATTTGAAATAGCTTAATTTGCTTAAAATGCATGTCACATTGAGTTTCTTGCTGTGTTCTGATTTGGTTAATTTTGTTATTACATGAAATGATAGTGTGAATTTTAATGATCATATACAATGTACTCAGAAAATTATCCAACATTTCATTAGAATGTTTCATTTGTTTACTGAAATATAGTTCTTATGCCATAATATGTATCTTTTAAAATGTTCTGTGCAATGGTATTACTGTTCTTACAATATTAATTGTTGTTTTGGTTTATCTTGCATTCACGCCACACTTAATATTAATTAACGATAATAAATTATTCAACATTTACTCTTTAATTGGTAGCATGGTTCAACTTTCACTATTATTGTGTATTTGTATGTATAAACCTCCTCTATTAATGGAGATATTAAAACTGGGAGAGAATATAGACCTTGTAATAAAATTTCCTCTAATGTTTAGAAAATAACCGTTTTGAAACTGTATGCCTCATAAAATAGTAAACCCTAATTGTTCCCCTACTGCTGCCAGGTTTTGTGCACACTGGAGCACCTGGCCTCGAGTGTATATGTATTTAGCCTGTGAAAGTAGTCTATGTGGTGGTATTGTGTTCCCCAAAATATTGTGCACCCTAATAAACTTATCTGGGGTCAGAGACAGAACAGCCACTAGATACAAAGGCTAGAAAATGGTGGCACTCACACCTTTAATCCTAGCAATCCAGAGGGATTTCTACCTCTGGAGTGCTAGGATTAAAGGTGTGA
>CABHPH010135669.1:0-13962 GCA_902168325.1 Peromyscus nudipes
GGTGGCCCTGACAGAGATGAGGAGCTCCAGATAAGAGCTTCCAGATGCCCTCCTCTTCAGCGCCCAAGAGGCCACTCAGCATCGACTACTAGGACTTTACGGGATTTACTTGGCAATACCCATGATGTCAAAGCCAGCTGGTACCAGGAATCCATGAGGGTGAGCAGCTTCCTCTGGAGCCCTGGGAAGATGGCTACACAGTGCATAATAAGGTTCAACTTGTCCTGGAGCAGCAGAGGGGGTGCTCATCTGCAAGAGAGCACAGCCAGTATCACACCCCTCCCTCCCACCCAGAGCATGAAAATGGAAGGAGCCTGACTGTGGCCGTCGTAAGCAGCCTCCAAGCAGAAGTCAAGCAGGGCAATGTACAGAGGTCGGTAGTACATTCTTTCCAGCCCATACTCAGTGTCTGTGATCCTGCACGTGCATATCTGCACATGTGGGCCTTGTCCCCAGGCTGATGCTTCCAAAGCCTTGTCCCTGCTGGTCACTAGGAGCCTACTCATTCCATAACCAAGATCTAGGAACTTCAAGAGCTTCAGGTGCCACCAGCTGTGCTCAGCAAGCTGGGCAGAGGCAGGGACAAGACAGCTGTCTTTCTGGCAGTGAAGAGACATCTCCTTAAGGTGTATAGAGCACCCATAGGCTGCTGGAGAAGCCTTGAAGGAGCCTTGGGCTATAGTCCTGGAAAAAAAAAAAAAACAGCTACTTCCCAAGAACCAGACCTCAATAGACCCCCTCCATGGGCTCTGCAGAAGAGTCCTGGTTGCTTCCTGCAGCCCATAGGCATATTTGCCAGGCTACTCAGTTCTGATGGGAGCTGAACTCAGGCTGAGCCCCAGCCTTTGGCCCTAGATCCCACATACTGGGTACATCCTGCTGCATCTGCTAAACCCTCCCATAGCCCTGCCATGTCCTCAGAGCTGTTGTGGATTTGTGCTGGTGGGCACAATGGCTTTCAGGACTCTATCATTTGTTCCAAGTGCAGGAGTGGCTACAGCTCTGGACTGAGCAGCCCTCAGCCCAGCCCACCTTAAAGCTTCAGCAGCAGCACTGCCCTCCCCCACAGGGCTTCTCTGTGCAGCCCGGGCTGTCTTGGAACTGGATCTGTAGACCAGGCTGGCCTCAAACTCAGAGATCCGCCTGCCTCTGCCTCCCGAGTGCCTGGATTAAAGGTGTGCGCCACCATGCCCAGCTAAATCTCAGGCTCTAGGTGACATGGAGCAAAGCTCCAGCAGTACTGTGCCTGGCTGGGTTTCCCTACAACAGGAAGACAGCTTGGTGGCCTCTGCACATTATGTGGAAGCCTCCCAGTCACTGCCTTAGTGGGTACTCCATGGCCTCCTCTTAGGCCCTGCCCTCCCGGTGCTGGATCTTGGAGGAAGCCTGGAGCTTGGTGATGAGAGATTCTTCCCAACCCCCACCAAGCCCTCTTTCTGGGGACCTGGGTTTTATCCAAGTCTGAACCTAAATGATTTGCATGAGAAAGACATTTACCTTTTCAATATCCAGCTCAGGCTGCAGCTTCAACTTCTTGCCCAGCACAATTGCCTGGCAACATGTAGAGAGCGATCACACGTGCCTGGGAGAGGGGCTCAGAGCCACCGAGGGGGTCCTGTCCTATGTACTGACACTGGTCACCACAGACACAGTCAAGGGTCTTCTGATACCCAGCAATGCTGCTGGGCTGAGGCACTGGGAACCATGTGTCTTATCTCAGGAAGCTCACTACACCAACCCAGTCCCCGAGAGGAGGAAGAGAGGGCAGGGAGAACTCACCCATCTATCTCATTCCCCAGAGTTCTGCTCAGGGCTTGTAAGGGTCAGGCAGTTGGGGCAAGAGACCCACAGTGACCTATGCACAGCTGTGTCGTCTCTCCCAGGAGAATCCACAGGTCCAGAAGAGCAGCACAGGCAGTCCTGGGTACATGCAGCAGAGGGACCAGGGTGTACCACATGCCTTGGAGATTTGGGGGAGTAGGTGCACATCAGCTTCCTGGGGCCATAGTCCCTCTGTGCTCTATCTAAAGAGACTCAGCAAACCCCCCCACACACACACACACTCCAAGACCAGTCCCTGCTGGGGAGTGGGGAGGGAGGTAAAATGTAAAGGCCTGTGGTCAGATCTGCCCCCAGGTTGTCATGGATACCTGAGATAACCAAACCAACTGCCTTGGAGGTAATGGTCCTTCACAGCCTGGGAAGCGTCTGCTGGGGAGTGGGTGTAGCTGCGAGGTGATTCCCCCAACCTGCTGTGCTGCTGAGACCTTCCCAGCACTGGACAGAGCACACACTGCCCTGAGTACCAGCACGTACCGTAGCCTGGGATGCTATTAATAATTTCCATATATCGTGCTCCCATTATGAGCAAAAATAACCAGCAAGAGCAGCGGCGAAGCTATCTGGCACCCCACCCCCAAGGCTCAGAGAGCCCAAAATAGCGGCCTGGGAAAGGCTTAGCAGCATGTAGCCCAAGGGGTTCGGGCTGGGCTTTCCCTCTGCTCTGACCCAGTGCCTCCATGGCTGGCTCTTGTCCAGGGGGCTTGGCCTCACCAGGCCCCAGGGGGCACAGGGCGTGGGATGGTCTCAGGGCAGGGGGAAGGTATGCATGGTTTGAGGAGAAATTCAGGACATGAAGATGGTCTTCAGACCTGGAGAGGCTAAGGGGGGGATGAAGGGGTCATCAGGTGACCCCTACAGCTCCACACAAAGGCCTTAGTATCTTCTGGACCATAGATCCTCCAGAAACTGTAGGATCCCAAGGAAACCAGGGATGCCCAGCATCCATACACACATCATATTTCCATCATGACCACTCAGAGTTCCCTTAAGACCCCTTCTCTGGGCCTGACCTAACTTCATCAGGGACACGGGGAGTCAAGGACTAGGCTATTCTCTTCCGCTTGCGGGTTCAGGCTCTCTGCCAGTGATACGGGGAGAAGGGAGGCTGGGCGGGATGGTGAGGGGCAGGGGGTGAAGGTTCTGGGGCTGCCCACAATGCCAACTGCACTGTTAATGTTCTAGCAATGTTCAGGATGATTCTAGCAATGATCTGTCTTCCCCAAGCCCGGCCCTTAATGGGACCTAAAACCCCTGACTGGGAGGCTGGTCCCAGGGTGGGCTATGCTTAGGTGTGCAGGCTCAAGCCTCGTCTGTCAGGTAGACTGGGACATGCAGACCAGCAGCACCCAGGGGGTTTGAAGTGCCCCTTTATTCCTTCTATCTGGGGTCACTTAGAGCACAGTATACAGCCAGGCTACAGTTTTGGGTGCCAGGCGGGATCTCTCCATGCACCTAGGCTGCCCTCTAGCGACCAGGTGGCCCTGGTGTGTGGCCAGGGGTTTTAAGCACCTTTATCCATCCATAGTGTATACCTGTGGAGATAGTGGGGTGTCTGGGAGATTTTCTTTTTTTATAGCCTACCTGGGCAGGGGCTAAGACAAGGAAGGAGCTTTCCCAGTCCTATCCAGCTACTGCCAGGTACCTTGCTGACTGGGGATGGGGGAGGCAGCAGAACCCAGAACCACCTCCTCCAGGAAGCTCCCTGGCTTTGGCCTAGCTTGAGCTTCAGGGTTCTTTGTGGCCTATCATTGTGGTCAGACCGGCCTAGAATGGGTCTCTGGCCATTTGTGCTGAATCTTTTCTCAGGCCATGATGGAACAAAGGGTGCTTGGTCATGTGGGTGACTTGGTGGGCCCAGGCATGCAGGAAGATCGCCTGCCTGTCCAGTGAAAAGGCGTGGTAGAAACTGGTGAGGGCTTGATGCTGGTTCCACAGGAGGAAGAGGTCAGGACTAGGCTGGGGACAGATGGAGGTAACAGGACTCTTTCCTGGCCTCTGCTGCCTAGGAGGGACACTCAGAGCTGTACCACCAGATGGGTCACAGCAGCACCAGGGGAACCTCAGGCCTAGTGGCTTTCAGGAAAACAGTCAAGAAAATACAGAGGGGTCAGGATGGTAGCTTCTGGAAGCATCTCGTCTTTCCTGCCCCCCATCCCCCTGAACGGCAGGAGGGCTGGGCAGGTGCCCAGGCTGGCTGAGGCCCAGACTGCATGGCCTAGGACCCCAGTGCCAGCCCAGCCTCCCACCTCTGTGCCGGCCCGAAGCCAAACGCTTTTTTTTTTTTTTTTTTTTTGCAAAGCTATCTTTTTACCTTGATAAGCTGTTTTAAAAATGTAAATAAAATAACTCAGCAGACAAAAGCAGGCATTGATTCTGCCCAGAGCCAGCCGCTGCCCTCGACATGAAATATCGCAGCACATTGAGTCGTGAGTCCCTGCTAATCCGGGCAGACAGGCCTGAATGGGGCCCCTTTCGACGGCCTCGGCGGTGGGCAGTGGAGCATGCACCGCCTGCTGGGCGGCCCTGCTCCTGGACAATGGCTTTTCTTCCCAGAAGGGGCCTGTGCGGGACAAGAGCCCCCTTTGTGTAGGATGCCTGCCTTGGAGAGCAAGAGAGGCACATTCAGCAGCCCCAGACACTCTTTGAAAAGCTTGAGTGTAACAGAAGACTCCCGAAACACTAGCTTGCCTTCTGCCTCCCGGCACTCTCTCCAGGCACAGCCGCCATTCAGCCTCAAGAATGGCCTCAGGGGGCCCCCAACCCCACATTGTTCCTGGGTGTGTGGCCATCTTGGTTCCTCAGTGCCCTTCACTACTTTTGAGAGGCAGGTGTGACAGGAAATGAAGCTATGTGGGTCATGGTGCTGCCGACACATGGGCCACCTCCCAGAGCCAACCAAGGTCTCAGAGGCCCAGGTGGCTCCTGGTGCCTAACACCGGAATCACAATAGTAAGGGTGGTGACCTCCCAGGGCACTGTCCCTGAAGTGTGCTCACCTTTGAATCCCAACAGCAACAGGGTGGAAGTCAAGATGCCTGGGATGATGGCCTCCTAAGTGACGGCCTCACTGAGTACAGCAGGCGCTCCTGGGCCACATTCCACCTGAGGCACCTCTGGCGGGCCATAAGCTGGGTTCTGTTCAGCTTGAGCTGCATGATGCTGCCACAGCCGTAGCAGCGACCAGAAGCCTCTCTCCATCTCCATGTGCCTCATATACACCTAGTCACCACCTGGACCTCCTGGGCCTGGGCCTTTGAATATGGAATTTTAGGACTAGGTGTCCCTCTCGTAACCTCCTGGGCTCACACCAGAGACAGCAGAGCTAACAAAGGTGACCCCAAACCCACAATGCCGAAAGCCCACAAGTTCTCACCCGGAGACAGAACACACTGGTGAGTCTCTGTCTCTCCGTTGTTTCTGTCTGGGCTGCCTTTGCCGTGCTCAGGCTGAGGCTCTGCCCAGGACACACAAACAGATGGATTCATCAGTTGACAAAAGGTCAAAAGGGAGGAGAGTGGAGTGCCAGCTCAGGCAGGTGGCTTCGTCGCACGTCACACACACTCATGCTGAACCCTCAGAGCATGAGCGTCTGGTAGGCATCCTCAGAAGGGCTCCTCTGGGCCAGCAATGAGCAGGGGTCTGAGTAGTAACATGGGCGAGGGGTCTACATCTTGAAACCTCTTCTTAGATGAAGTACTATGAGAGGCTCCTGGGGCCCAGTCCCTGAAGCCTCCATCCTTGTCTCTGTACAGCCCTATAGCAGTGTTACAAACAGCCTCCATCTGGCTTCTGCCTGCCCTACTGAACACATGCCCCAAGAGGTAGAAGAGAGTCCCAGCCCCTTTTCCTGAAGGCCACCAGAAGTATGCAGGGTCACGAACTTCTTTGAATTTGCTCTCATGGCAGAGTTGGTGGATATGAACCAGGAAGGAGCTTCCTGTCTGTGTCCTGCAGCTGGAAGACACTGACCATTGACTTCACCAGCCTTGGGGGAAGTCTGGCTGAGGACCTTGACTGCACTGCCTGCAAACGTGTCAGTGTTGAGCTGGGCGGGAATACCCAAAACCGACTGTCCGGAGGCCATCAGGATGTGGTACTTAGCTTGGGGAAAGACTTGGAGCTTGGGGCAGGCCTGGGCTGATAGCTCAGGACCTCGGACCTGGGCCAGTAGGTAGAAGGTGGTGGGAAGGTGAGTGGACCAAGTCCAGTCTACACAGCTCACAGGAGGCTGAGAGTCAAACAGAGACTTGGCCGGGTGCTCTCGGGCACGTTCACCCTGAGCAGTCGTAGTGGACTACAGGGGTCTGGTTGGTCTGGGCAAGGAGCTTAGAACATGGTGAATGGCAGGGGGCAATGACTCACTTTCTCACCTACGCTGACTGTGGGTGTGGCCGTGTCTGCAGCTCAGGGGCCATTCAAGCCTCCAGGGAGCGTATGTCCAGCAGCCTGGTCGGAGGGTCATCCAGTGCAGCGAACCCCTGCCAGGCTTCCTCCCGGAGCTGCAGAGCCACAATACCTCATTGTCACTCTGTCTCCTCCTCAGAGGCCCCTTGCAGCCTTCCCCACTTGCACAGAGGTTTTAAAAATTAATCTATTCAGAAGGTAACTGTCGCTATTCAGCCACCATCCATGCCTCCCCATGACTTTTCATGCCACTGAGATTCCATTCTGCTCCGCTGAGCCTCAAGGCCCTGGGCCCTGGTCATTGTCCACACTAATTATCCCATAAAGACTGGAGCTTGTTCTAGGCCAGACAAAGGGCTGCACTTGTCTGAGGGGCAGTGATGGTCACAGACTCATAAATCACTACGTGCCAGCCATACCTGGATCAGGAGGGTGAAAAGAAAGCACCAGAACCGGACACTGCCTGTCATTGATCCAACCCTTTAACTGCAGAGTTGGGAATAGAACCAAGGGCTGAAACAAGAGTGGCGAGGTATCCCCATGGCCCCGGCTCCCATTTGCATATAGGAACTAACAAGGGTTTAAAGCAGCTGCCCATGTGATCCTACGCAGCAGGGTCCATGCAGCCAGCTGGCACTGTACACACATCTTGGCTGTACCTTATCACTATGGACACCCACTGCCAAGATTATTCTGAGCCATGACAGCTTCTGGTGGATCATTCCTCAGAACTGTAAGATATGTGGATGGAGACATATTCACAGACACAGCACTGTTCTACACCCCACCAGAAACTCCAGGCAACTCCACAGGATGTAAGGCAGGGGGGAGTTCCCAGAGTGCATGGGAACTTGTCAGACCCAGGGAGGGTGTCAATGCTTCCATGATAGGAGCAGCAGCCATTTGTTCCTCTGAGAGCTCTGAGAAGCAGTAGGGACCTGTGTGCTGCAGCCCAGCTCTGAGACCAGCAGAAGGGACCTCCATGCTGCAGCTCAGCTCTGAGACCAGCAGCAGGGATCTGCATGTTGCAGCCCAGCTCTGAGACCAGCAGCAGACAGCATGCTGCAGCTCAGCTCTGAGAGCAGCAATATAGATCTGAATGCTGCAGCCCAGCTCTGAGACCAGCAGCAGGGACCCGAATGCTGCAGCCCAGCTCTGCCAGAGCAAGTGTGGCTCCACTTTCCAGGAAGGTAGGAACGAGGCCACAAGGTGAGCAACAATGGCCACCTTTTCGCTCACGAGAAAGAAAAGCCCAGGAAGATTTTGTTCTGGGCTGGCCTATCAGATTTGCCTCACACCCCAACAAATTGATGCTGAACGTCCAAAGAACAAAGTCAGTGCCTAGGCACTGGGAGTACGTCTGGTCAAATTCTTCTCACCTCTCAGCTACACCGAGGGGATCCTTCCCAGAAGACACGTTTTGTGGTCTTACTAATGTAGACATAAACTGTTCCTTCGGCTTTCATACCACTGTGCCTTAACTGCATTGTAGGCTTCTAGACCACACACCAAAGAGGATCCGAACCTCCTAGAGGATGGTGAGACAGAACTGGCATCCAGCAACACTCAGGGCCCTGAGCTGCAGAGAGCAAGGGGTCTCCATATCCCTACAACAAGCCAAGCCATGTCCCTACTAAGGGGAGCTGTTGGCTCATGGGTAAGTCACTCAGGACACAAAGGAGGGGACCAGCTGGAGGAAGGCCACTCTAATGCTGGGACAGAAACAGCTTATGTGGTTCCTAAGACCACTGTGGAGGGGAGATGCCTCCTCCCAGCTCAGATGTCTCCTTACTCTGGGTCTAATGAGACACCACATAGGCCATGGTGACTTCCCCAGGGCCCCACTGGCAGCTAAGCCTAGGCCACAAACTTGCCCCTGAGCCAATGGTTGTAGGACAGGGCTCCAGGGTGGAGGTGAATATCAAAGAGGCATCTTGAATGGTACCTGGGCCTCATGCCATTGCCTGGATTCCCAGGCTTCAGGGTCACTCATCGCCTCTCACATTTCTGATCTCTAGTTGCCTCGTAGGACTTGGCACAGCCTGGAACTCTTGCCTGGGAAAGCATTTCTTCATCTGAATTTCTGATGTCACCTACCTCCACCAAACACCTTCCCTAAGCCAAGCCTCATCTGTACACAAGCAGGATCTGGCCACTCAAGGGCAAGAAGACCTGTTCCACCCATGTCAGGTAGACTGTCCTCAGCACAGAAGCCACACACTCATTACTCTGGGGAAGGGAGTCCCCAGTGCCCGATGTGCAGACAGTGCCTTCAAAGGATACTCCTAGATCACCTGTAAGGCTCTAATGTAGCTTTAAAATCATTGTGATCTTGACAACAAAACAGACCTCAGGGAACATTTAACAATGCTCCACATCAACACTAAGCAATGGCTGCTGAGTACCAGGAAAGAAAATCTGATGACATAACATAAGCTTGGAAGAGACTCCAAGGCTGTCTGGAGGGACTGACTTCCAGGAGTAGTACACAAGGATGAGCATCTAGGACCCTCCTAAGGATACCCAGGAGTGTGGAAGTGAAGCTTGCCTGTCTGCTTGTGCTCCAGGAATCAAAGGAAACCATCTCACTAAGCATGGATTCCATCTTGGGACATGGAATACCTTTTGTACATGTGTCTTGGAAGTCATCTCTAAGAGGTTTTTATGTAACATGATAATAGGTATCTCTGCTGATGCAGTAAGTCAGATCAAGCTGAATTGAAAAAGCAAAACAACAGGTATATTTGAGCAGAGCAACTCCCGGGTGAGTCCTCCAGCCCCAGAGATGGAAGCTGAAGAAGCCACACGGCCCAACTAAACCAGGGACCTTATATACCCTGTAGGTGAGGGAGTGATGGTGTGTCCCCACAAGCTGGGTTTGTGCTCAAGTATGGCCAAAAACTGAATGCTTTAGGTGGGGGCTTGGGTGGCTGGCAACTTCAGGGGAGGAGCCACCAAGAATATGGAACTGGGCTTTTTGGTGCCTTTTCTTTGTTGGAGATTCTCTGAGAGGGCAGTTTGGAGAGACAGGCATGGGTTTTCTGATCAAGCAGGAATGAGCTGGAGGTTCCAGCTGAACAATTTCTAGTGCTAATTATTTGTAGAAGCAGAGCACAAATGCTCTTTAACCACTGACAAGGACATCCAGTCCTGTGCCACCAGGGGAAAATGTCAATTAAAAAACATACCAAGAAGTGAGCCACCAAAAATGATAATGTTCAGAGACTAGTGGGCAACAGGATGTAGACTGAGCATGTGCTCAGAAAACAAATGCCTAAAATGACTAAAGAAAAGCCGGGCAGTGGTGACGCACGCCTTTAATCCCAGCACTCGGGAGACAGAGGCAGGTAGATCTCTGAGTTCTAGGCCAACCTGGTCTACAGAGCAAGTTCCAGGATAGCCAGGGCTACAAAGAGAAACCCTGTCTCTAAAAACAAAAAACAAACAAACAAAACCTCCCCAAACCCCTCTGTCCATTCTAATCTCTCTCCTGTGTCAAAACTCTGAATTAATTTCTATAGTTGTGTTTAGTTAACATTTCTATAAACAGTGTATAATGGTTTCTTTCTCCCTGCATCCCAGCTGGTATTTGACACTGTTCATTGTCTTGATGATAACCATTCGTGCTGGGGTGGGGTGAGGTAGAATCTCAATGCAGTTCTGATTTATATTTTTCTGATGGCTAAGGATGTTGAACATTTTTCATGTATTTATTAGCCACTTCTATCTCTTCCTTGAGAACTGTGTTCAATTAATTTGGTCATTTATTGATTGGATTTTTGTTTGTTTTTTCATTTTTTCCCCAGCAGGTGTTTAGTTGCTAAAGATTATTTTTCTGTTCTTCTTTACTCTTCTTAATTTTATTTTTACTTTTAGTCATGTGTATGTATGTGTGTGTCTGTGGTTTGAGTATGTGTGTAGGACCTGTGGAGACCAGAAAAAGACATTCAATTCTTTGCATCTAAAGTTAAAGGAGGTTGTGGGCCACCTGACATAGGTGCTGGGAACTGAACCCTGGTCCTCTGCAAGAGCAGTATGCTTTCTTAACTGCTGAGGTATCTCTCCAACCCCCTCTTTCCTCTTCCTCCTCTTCCTCCTCCTCTTCCTCCTCCTCTTCCTCCTCCTTGTCCTCTTCCTCCTCCTTCTCTCCCTCCTCCTCCTCTTCTCCCTCCTCCTCCTCTTCCTCTTCTCCTTTTTCAGTAGTGGTGGTTGAAAAAGCCAGTGGACTCTTTATTGCTTCTGGGGTGTAGGGCTCAGGAACTCTTGGTCGGGCGAGTCCATTTCCTCTTTACCACTATAGGCTTCTGGCTTGGCAGGATGGCACTGGCCCTGCAGATGACCGCCATGTGCAGACCTGGGCAGTACTTGTTCTTGTGGATCATTTGTCTGATGCTGCTGAGGGTGGCCTGTGCCAAAGTGACTGGTTTTCGCTGACCTCATGACCACCATGACCCCTTTGCCCTCAGCCTTGGGCTCCACTTCCACAGTCTTCTGGTGAATCAGCCTGTTGTAGCAGAAGGAGTTGTGGGCATTCAGATTACTGGGCTCAGTGCTGTACATCTGAGCAGTTCCAATGACCACCCATTGCAGATGCACAGACATGGCGGCGGCTCCTCTCCCTAGGGCGGCCGAAGACAGAGACTTTGCTCTTCTTCTTGTTTCCTTTGCTGTGAGGGCCAGGTTGTGGTGGCTGCGGTGGTGGCGCTTGCCTTTAATCCCAGCACTCGGGAGGCAGAGCTGGGCGGATCTCTGTGAGTTCGAGGCCAGCCTGGTCTACAGAGCGAGATTCAGGACAGGCTCCAAAACTACACAGAGAAACCCTGTCTCGGAAAAAAAAAATAATAATCTTTTGCTGTGAGGAAGCATTTTAATCTCATGCAATCCTATTTGTCAGTTCTGGCTATTATTTCCCGGGTAGTTGGATTCCTTTGCAAAAAGTCTTTGCTCGTGATGATACCTTGAATGCTTTCTTTTAACAGTTTCAGTTTTTAGTTTCTTACATTAAATTAACCTTGTTTTGAATAAACCTAATGTGATATGCCTTATCTATTCTGACCTCAGGCTACCTCCCCCAGCCCCTGAAACCTGTGCAGCCTCCCTCTCCCCAAGTCCTGCCTCCACAGTCCTTCCTGGCCATTTTATTCTCCACCAGCAGCCAGCATCCCGAACTGGCATGGCTTGACCCCACACACTAGAGTCTGGCCTATACATTCTGGAACAGTTCAGCTTCTGCCCTTGTCATGACCTTCTTAGTGCACTGTTAAAAGTCCCTCGGGACCCTGGCTCAGTGACCTTGCCCAACCAACTACTCCTGTTCTCCTTCTCCTAGACCACTAGTAGTCATCCACCCTCAAACGCTCTTTCTCACTCCATGCCTGCTATTCAAGTGACACCACTGGACACCTCCTCCTCCCCCCCACCCCCACCCCCCACCCCTCCATGCAGCTGAAGAGCGGGCCAGCTCTGTGTGACCTAAATCTTCTTTCATATGCTGCTAAGAGGCCCTGGGCCCTGAGGTTGAGTGGTTTCAGACATCCCTAGGGACCTGTTAAAAACTAAGACCCTTCCTGATGTCAGAAGCCAACATTCAGGGCTTGGATGTTCTTAAACAATAACACCACACCAGGAATTTTTTTTTTTTTTTTTTTTTTGGTTTTTTCGAGACAGGGTTTCTCTGTGTAGTTTTGGTGCCTGTTCTGGATCTTGCTCTGTGAACCAGGCTGGCCTCGAACTCACAGAGATCCATCTGGCTCTGCCTTCCAAGTGCTGGGATTAAAGGCGTGCGCCACCACCGGCAGCCACACCAGGAATCTTACAGTGAGGTGCATGATTTCAACAGCCAATGTCACCGTGTACTCCAATTTCTACTGCTGTTCCCAACTCTGAGGAACACAACACACCTAACCAAACCCCTGTGTTTCCAAGTCTCATTGCTTTTACCCAGCTTCTCCCCAAACTCCAGTTCCTCTTCCCCTTGACTTCTGTCAGAATATCCTAACATGCCCTAACACTGACCTTAACGATGACCCTTACCCCAGTGCCCTCCAACTCAGAAACAAAAGCCACAGAGGTTCTCTGTCCCCATGCTGTTTCTTCTTATATGGCAATGTCTCCTAGGAACTCTCCAAAGTCCAATTTTCCATCTCTCTTTTATTGGGGTCCTGGAATCTCATCTACAGCAGGTTGAGTAAGGCCTCAGCTGCTAGGATGCTCCCAGTTCCCTTCTCAAGGCTCTGTTCACTTAAGCTTTGTGAGTGCTCCATGCTCCACACCTTGCAAGCCCCAACACTCTGTCTACAACAAGAAGCGTCTGTGTGTCCCAGGGCCTGTCTCACCTGGCTGGCACCTGTGAGACAGTCCTGTTTCTGACAGGTGCCCGTTACTCCTGCTTCTTCACCGCCACCTTCAGTTAGTAGCACTAACTAACTAAGTTAGTTAGTTAGTTAGTTAGTGACTGGCCAGGCTGATCCGTCACCAGCTTGTGGTCACTGAAGAACCTGCTAGCACATAGCCCTGCTCCGGACAGTAGCGGCTACTTTTCTGCTTACATGCAGCAAGACAAGTTACGTTGTATAAAACATGAGTAGGAATTCTGTGCCAACTACCCAGGAACTAAGTCCTCCCAGCACTCGGACAACTGACCACAGCACTGTTCTCCACATCTAAAGACACATGGTCTCCTCTGTTGTTCAGGCCAGGCTGATGCTCTCAGGTCTCAGTGGCGAGAGCTCTTCCACTGTTGCCCAGCCCCTCACAGGCCACTGCTCTTTGGCTTGTTTCTGGGCAGGGCCCATCCTCCAGGCAAAAGCACTGTGGCACAGCATCCCCCTTCCCTCTACTCTCTACCATTCTAGACCTCACACAGGCACCAATAGAAATACAATGCATGGGTTTTGTGCCAGAAAGCCAGGCCAATTTAATGATGCAAACTCCTCAGTGAATTTACCCCACAAATGCAGTAAAGGAGAAAAACTATGGCACTCTCATCAGATGTAGAAAAGCAATTCATAAAAATCTACTTCTGGTGCAGGCAAGATGGTAAAGGCTCTAGCTGCCAAACCTGAGAACATAAACTCAGTCCCTGAACTCCATGCCATGAGAGGGAACCAACTCCTAAACAACACCTGACGTTAGTGTAACATATTTTTAAAAATCCACTTCTGCAAGCCGGGTGGTGATGGCCCGTGCCTTTAACCCCAGCCCTAGGGAAGTGGAGGCGGGCGAATCTCTGTGAGTTCCAGGCAGCTAGGGCTGTTACACAGAGAAACCCTGCCTCAAAAAACAAAACGAACAAACAAATGAAATCCACTTCTGCCCATGATTTAGAGAATAACTGCAAACCAGAACAGGGGTACTGTCTTAAATGGGGGACTAGAGTGTTAAAATGCACCCACAAATGTGGGGCTCAATGTTAGTGTGCCCCACTGGATGAAATTATGGCCCCAAGCAGTATAGGTAGCAAGAAGAAGGAGGAGGAGGAGGATAAGGAGAAGAAAAAGCCATCAAACTTGGAAAGGAAAACAACAACAACAACAAAAAACTAAAAACAGACATCCTGAGTTACTGACAACACATTAATTTTACATAGAAAGCCACGAAGAATCTAATGATAGATTAGAATTAGTAAGTTTGACACAGATATTTTACACAAGGCCAATATTAAAAACTAATTGCTACCTATAAGCAAGAAACAGTCTTAAAAAAAAAAAAAAGAGCT
>CABHPH010135669.1:14062-52970 GCA_902168325.1 Peromyscus nudipes
GGATCTCTGTGAGTTCAAGGCCAGCCTAGTCTACAGAGTGAGATCCAGGACAGGCTCTAAAGATACCCAGAGAAACCCTGTCTCAAAAAATAAAAAAATAAAAAAAAAAAGAAAAAGAAAAAAAAAAAAGAAAAAAAAGTCACTTAATGGCATTAAACCATCAGATTTCTTGGTGGTAAACCTGGTGTAAGAAGTTTATGTACAAAGCCATAAAACATTTATTAAAAAAATTAAGTGACCTGAACCACGGCCTTGTCACTGCCGTGGACATAGCACACGTGGATGTGAGGCCCAGCATCCATTCCTAGGTGATGAATGAAGACTCATAACGGCACAGAACCCTATACACAGCGTCCCCAGACTGATCCCACAAAACCTGTGGGCCATCCACACAGGACAGGAAGGACATGTCCCAGCCCTGTGTGCGTGTTCACCACACAGACGATCCAGGTTAGCTGCAGACAGTATGTAAAGGTATCTGGGCTGCCGGGTGGGCAGTGGCCCCTGGGATGGGGACCGGTAGGGTGAGTGGAACATGTTGTGTGGGCGTATGCCCATGGGCACCCACCGAGTTGGATTAGTGTGTTTTGTTTCCATGTTCTGTACTCAATAAAACAGGTAGGATTTTTTTTGCTTGTTTGTTCTTTATTTTTAATTAATTAATTATTCTTAAATTTAATTAAAAATTTTTTGTGTGTATGGGTGTTTTGCCTGCATATATGTCTGTATCGGCTGATGCCTGCAGAGACCAGAGGAGGGCATTAAATCCCTTGGAACTAGGGTTTCAGATGGTTTTGGAGCCACCATGGAGGCACTGGGAATAAAGAACAGATCCTCTGAAGAACAGCAAGCGCTCGTAAGAGCCGAGCCACTCTCCAGCCCAAAGCCCTTTATATGTTACCCACAGGGTCTTACTATGTGCCAGGCTTTACTCTGGTCTTGACTACGGAGGTTCCCCTTGCTCAGCCTCTCCCATGCTGGACTTACAGCCATGTGCCACTACACAAGGCTTTGGGCAGTTTTCATTTTCTTTTTTGTTTTTGTTTTGAGACAGGGTTTGACTCTGTAGACAGGGCTGGTCTTGAACTCACAGAGATCCACCTGCCTCTGCCTCCTGAGTGCTGGGATTAAAAGTGTGCACCACCATGCCTGGTCTTGAGGCAGTTTTCAAAGCAGCCTCAGGTCTACAGGGTGAAGCAGTACTGAGGACAGGGGGCATGAAGGCCGCATGTCCGTGTCTGTACCACGCACTGTATGGCATACAAGCAGTGTTGAAGGTGACCAATCTTAGACTTACTTGCCTCAGTTAAAAACTTGGAGCTGTGGCTGGAGAGCTGGCTTAGTGGATAAGAAGACTGGTTTCTCTTCCACAAGATCTGGGTTCAGTTCCCCACGTTGACATGGTGACTCACAACCATCTGTAACTCCAGCCCAGGGGAGCCAATGTCCTTCTCTTCAAGCCCTCTCGTGTAGTACAAGGATGTGGCACACACACACACACACACACACACACACACACACACACACACACATTGAATAAATTAGGAAAAAACAAAAACAAACAACAACAATGACAAAACCCTGGGAGCTGGGAATGGTAGCAGACTTCTGCAATCTCAGCACTTGGTAAGAAGAAGTAGGATTCTTACAAATTTGAGGTCATTATGGTTTATATGCCAGCCAGGGCTATAGAGTGACACTTGTCTCAAATAAATAAGGAGCAAACAAACAAATAAATAAATGGGTCATATTTTTTTTTTAAGTTCAATAGATTCAGCTCAACCTTTCTGGTAAGTGAGTGTGTGTGTGTGTTGGGGGGCGGGGTGGAGCTGACCGTCCAGGTCCACAAGGCAATGTCTGTGATTTTTGTTCCCTACCCTTTCCACTTCAGTGTCAGCTCTGACCTGCCCAGAGCCTTGCCCACCCCTCTCCCCATTGGGTCTCCATAGCTTTCTCTTTTTTTCTTAGTTTTCTGGTTTTTGAGACTCAGTCTCTCTATGTAGCCCTGGCTGTCCTGGAACTCACTCTGTAGACCTGGCTGGCCTTGAACTCACAGAGATCCACCTGCTTCTGCCTCCCCAGTGCTGGGATTAAAGGTGTGCACCACCACACCTAGCTCCCTAGCTTTCTAAGGGGCCTTGCTGCTTCCCTTTGTGCCCTACCAACCATGGCAGGCCCAATCCCTGCTGGAGGGGCCGTTGGAAAAACGTTATGAAGACAAGACAGAGCAAGCTGTGCCTGTTGTCTGTCCAGTGGCCCCAGCATCAAAGCTGAAGCCCATTGCATCTCTTAGGCCTTCCTCTGTCACCAGACCCTCTGGGCTAAAGCCTGAAGGCACCCCTCCCCTTGATGACCTCCCAGGCTGTCACCAGAAGCTCCCTTCCCATGGTTCCCTATGGACCTGGTGAGTACTGTCCTTTCCAGTGTTGAACCCCAGTGGCAATAATAGCTTTGTCCTTCTGGAGGATGTGGCCCAGTTCAAGGTAAAAGTCCCCATGGTAACTTCCCTAGTGATCAGTCTCCCACGTACACACTGGAGGGACCCTAGATGCCCCAAGTGTCTCAGGCCGGAGGGGGTCATGCATGTGGGCAGGAGTGGGTCCCTATCAGGTTGGGCACCACCAATACACGGCCAGGGCCAGGGGTATGCTGACGCACATTGCAAACAATTGCTGCTTCCTGTTCTTATGACATAGAAAAAACAGGATGCAGAGAGGCGTTCATCTGAATGAATGAGATAAGCAAGTTCTGTGACATTCTGCAAAGCCACAAGAGGGTAGGCTCCAGGGAGTGGCTATGGCAAGCAACTCCTGGGCAGGGACACCACGTAAGAGCTCCAGAGCCAAGAAGCCAGGGGAGCACAGTGCTGACTTTGGGGGTCTTCCACCTCTCCTCTGGCTGCTTTGAGGACCTTTTATACATGCCCCCTGATGGTCTCTGGCCCCACCCCTCCCCAGACCTGGGACTAGGTCATGCCCAAGTTCACAGCTGTTGCTATAAGGACATCCTGGGCTTGCTGGCAGAAGGTCTCGCTGGCAAGTCTGGGACAGCAAGACAGATGGCCTCTGGCCAGAGCCTGACCTCTGACCCCAGGCCCTGCTTCACAGGAACACATGGTGGAGGAGGGGAAGCTACAGCCTAGGGAAACAGACTTACTGAAGTTCAGAGCAGACAAATCACAGACTCTTCAGAAGCGCCATGTCTAGTCCTGGGAACGTCCGGCACAAGGGCCCAGTGACAATCCGTACATGTTTAGGAGGGGTCCTGGGAACTTAGGATTGACCACTGATGTCTTCCCAGCTGTCTTCATGCTTATACTAACATGGCTCTAAGAGCTGTAAGAGAGGCTCGGAGACGGCCCACGGGAGGATGGGGCTAGGCACAGGGACATTGGGTAGTAGCACAATGAACGCCATGTTATCCTTTAAGCTCTGAGTTGGCTCAGCCACCTACGCTTTGAGGACTTCATAAACCCAGGGAGGGACTCTTGCTGCCAGGACACCTCCCAAAGTCAACTCCATTAGCATCACACAGTCAGGGTAGGTGGTAGGTACCATGGAAACTTGTGTCTGGGAGCTTGGGTGGTGATTGTCCAGGCACTGTGGCTGAGGATGGCTGTGTTCTACGGCACACAGCCTCTACAGAGCCACCCAGAGCTGGGCTCACCTCTTGCCAGACTCTGCTCTCTGGGTCTGAACTAACAGCAACCAACACAGCAGTCTGTTGGCTGCTCTGCCTCACAGCAGAACCAAGCCTGGTGCTCCATCATCAGGGCTGCTCGACGGACAAAGTTGATGGGAGGCATCAGGGCCCAAGAAGGACAGTGCCATTAGCCCCCTAGAGGTCCACAATACCCACTATGATGCCTGGACCTGCCATCCCTTCCGAGAGCTACACTCTGGTATCAACTCCAGCCTCCCCGGACTCCGGGTACACAATTCCTCTACCAAGGCTAGCTCTGTCTGTAGTCCAGTCCCTCTTTGGTCTCTGTTCTAGCCATGTCTACTGTGCTGTAGACTAGTGTCCCCATGCTCAGGTAGGTGGCAATGCAGCTGGTGAGGAGACCAGCAGGCAGCACATGACCACCCATATGTCCCCGAGGGAGCTGCCTGATCTGGCCAGCGGCCAGAACTCAGCATGGCATCTATAGCAGGAACCCATCCTCACTTCTCAACGCTCCGGTCCATAGCACTACTGCTGGCCACAGTCTCACTGCTCAATGCACACTACCAAACATACACTGTCATGCACTACACACTGGACACTCACCAGCGAAGGTCACACAGTGCTCGCTGTACACTGGCCGGCCATGATCACATACCATTCACTACGTAACAGCTGGCCACAGTCACACACAGCTCACTGTGTAGTCTCTGGCCACCAACACAGTACTTACTGTACACCAGCCGACTATGACCACTTACTGTTCATCGCACACCCACTGGCCACAGTCGCATACAGCTTGCTGCAAAACCACTGGCCACGGTCACATAACACTCAGTGTATACCTACTTGTTTCATACCTGCTGCTGCCTGGCCCTGTCCATGGAACCAAAAGCCTGCAACAGAGCCGGTGTGTGCCTGAGCCTCCTGCTGCCAGCAGCACGTCTACAAAGGTGCCGTGCCCATTCACTCAGTCAGGTGGAGAAGGAGAAGAAGGATGGAGGGCCAGGGAAGAGACAAAAGAGATGCAATAGAAAAACTGTTAGATTCGGCAGAGAAGAAGAGGAGCATCAGGACCAGGGGATACACACAAACATAAAGACCCAAGTTCCATCCCTAACACCTGTGTAAAGAACCAAGTGTGCTAATGCGAGCCTATAATCCTCGTACTGGGGAGGTGGAAAGACCCCTGATGCTTTGCGGGTCAGCCTAGTCAAATGGTGAGCTGCAGGTTCAGTGAGAGACCCTGTCTCAAAAAATAAGGTGGAAGCCAGGTGTAGTGGTGCATACCTTTAATCCCAGCACTTGAAAGGCAGAGGCAGGAGGATGTCTTTGAGTTCAAGGCCAGCATGGTCTACATATAGAGTTCCAGGACAGCCAGAGCTACACAGTGAGACCCTGTCTCAAACAAAGCAAGTTGGAAAACAGTTGAGGAAAACATCTAACTCTGGCCTCTCTAGAAATACACACACGTGCATGTGTGCACACGTATACACCCCTCAGGTCTACTTGTAATCTGGGGGAAAGATGAAGGGAGGGGAAAAATCCACTGACACTTGGCAGAAGGCAGAAGAGTGGTACAATGTAGTAAAAGCTACACACAGCATCTAAGGACCTGGAAAAACGTGAAGCTTTTTGTTTTGTTTTGTTTTTTTGTTTTTGTTTTTGTTTTTTCGAGACAGGGTTTCTCTGTGTAGCTTTGTGCCTTTCCTGGATCTTGCTCTGTAGACCAGGCTGGCCTCGAACTCACAAAGATCCACTTGCCTCTGCCTCCCAAGTGCTGGGATTAAAGGCGTGCGCCACCACCGCCCAGCAAAACGTGAATCTTTCTTCAAGGGTCCCTTTCATAGCTACACCAACAACACACCAACCACCTGTTATCCTCAGACCACAGACCTGTCATGTCCCTCTCCACCATGGCCCAAGGCCCCAGGAAGGCCAATCCAGACTACAAAGACCTGTCTATCTGTGGAACTCCTCATGCATGGTGCCTGTATCCCCAGGTGAGAAGCCTGAGAAAGGCAGATAGGAGCCATGTCCCCACCCTGGCTTGTCCAGCACCTGCAGCATCCCACGGTGCCTCTGCCTACTAGGACAGTCATGAGATCAACACATGAAGGAGGTCAGATCTGTCCAGCAGAAGGACATCTGGGCACTTACAGTCAGGTTTCATAGCACCTTAGGCCAGATGTTGAGTACCAGGAGAGTACCAGAGCACTCAGATAAACTGTAAACAGTAATACTCAGCAAAAATGACAAGAGCATCTTTGTGAAGCCAAACAGGCACATTCTGATGCTTCCTGGGAAAGGCAGGCAGGAGAACAAGGAGCAGAGAAGTATTTTCAGTTTTACCAGTCAACACCCTGTGGGACAGCCTGTTAATGCATGAGAACACACCATGAGGGCAGAGAAGAGGCAAGGAAAGACCGAGAGACAGTTGGAGTTGGCCTGGGAAGGAGGTCTCTCATTGCTCACTGGCTATCATCAGGATCTCTGAGTGGTCTGGGGCAAAGAGTTGAGCCCAACCTCATACTGCACAGGAAAAAAAAAATTCCATCTGGTCCACCTCAGACAGCATCTTGTGCTGGGTGACTTTACATAAACTAATTTTCTTGGTATTCACAAAGCAATGGAGCAACATATTGATAATATCACTACTGTTCAAAACAAAAAATCAGGGAGGTCAGGTAACTTGTCCTTGGCCACACAGCAGGGACCACAAGCCAGCACTCTCTGCTAGCAGCGCTCTCTGTGGCCAGTTCTCGCAGTTTTAGGGAACCAGCTTGAACTCCCTCCTGTGACCCCAGAGATGGAAAAGCTACCCTTCAACTAGGCCTGGGCAGGAGCTGGGTCAGGGTACATTTGACCCTCATTTGGGACAGCCTGAGGAGAGAAAGGGAGAGCCGCTCCAACACTGGCTGAAGGGTGGTTGACTCCAGGGGAACTCAGGTGTGGGGCGGAGACAGGGAGAGCTCAGCAAGAAGCAGAAGGAGCTAACAGGGAAAGGCACGGAGGAGGGAGGGCTGGCCAGACCCTGATGTGTGTCTGCTGGAGGCCATCCTAGCTGCAGGTCTCTCAGTTGAACTAGACACATGGGTAGGTCAGGTAGATTAAGTTCATGTCCTGTACCGGGACATGGCCTGAGGTCCTTGTCTACCTGTAGATGACCTCAGGATAGGTGAGCAAAAAGGTCAGAGGAGGCGCTGGCCCGCCACTCTTAGGCCCTGGCTGGACTCCGCATGAGACAGACGGAGGTGTGGCAGACACACAGGTTAGGGCGTCTGGGATGGTGATGTCTTGTCTCTCCAGGGACATTGTCTCACTGCTGCCCAAGGGCCTGGGACCCCTCTACTGGTTTTGATCTAGCCTCCTGGCCAGAGCCAACTTCCTAGATACTGTGACCTAGTTTAGAGACTGTCATGAAGAAAGTTAGGATCGGGTGGCTGCCAGAGTGAATGAGGCATTCTGGGACTCCTCAAGTCTGTATGTGAGATGACAGCTCCTGGCTTGATGACACCCGTGTCCAGACCAGAAGCTCTGCCCAGGCACAGGCCTCTAGTCTTTCAGGACCCAGGCCATCCACAAGGGGTGCTGGACATTGCAGGAAGTGCTTTGGTGTTAAGGCAGGGTGGGAGCAAGGAAACAAACCAGTTTTCAGTTCCCATACGCAGATCTTGGCCGGGCACTTGTTTACAGGCATGTCTCCAAGTCCCTTCTCCTCATCCCTTTTGGCAGGATGGATAAAATGCCTTTATGTCATGTCAGAGCCGTGCAGATAAGGACTCGCTGCAGAGAGCAGTACCAGGCGCAGAAAATGTACTTACTTCCCTGTACTCCCCCATCCTCAATTTCTCCAGTCTCGCTCAGACTCTACCCTGCATGGTCTTAAGGTGGACAAGTGGGGAGAAGGGAGGGACCTCAGCTTGGAGGACAGGCCTATCACGAAGCCAAGGTACAAACGCTCTCGAGCACAGCACTGCACGTGTCCCAGCCAGGACGGTCCTACGCACAGTAGTTCTCTTTGGAAAATTGAAGTGGTGACACTTTAGGAAGAAACAGGAGGCCTGAGTACAGCTGGTGGTGTGGAGAGCCCAGCCCTCCACTGCTGAGAGCTCCTGGGCTCCCAAGGCGCTGCCCACAAGAAATATGGTAACTGTCCTTTTGCCATTTCAACCTCCAAACCGTGAGGTGGTAGGTGTGATTCTTAGGAGGATGAAAAGGATGGCCCTTTGTCAAATTGCAGCGAACTTGTAAGAATACCATGGAATACCTAAGAAACCTGTGAGCTCCTTGAATCTGCTGGAGGCATCAGTGCCTTGCCTGGGCATAGTGAGAACCGCAGCCCTCGTGTGCCAACTAGAAGAACCTGAACCTTGTTGCCAAGACTGTCCTGGAGTAGATCTGTCTACATACAGAGTCTGATCTGTGGCTCAAGGAGGCAGCCTTTCCTGAGGCCTGAGATGACCCCAGTCATAGGAGTCCTGGACCTCCTAGGCTCACAGGAGCCTAGGCTGTCATTACTGAGGAGACAGTAGGAGCCTACAGGGTCCCAGGGAAACCCCTTACCACCTGTGTGCAAAGACAAGGCATTACCATACTAACCCCCACACACCTCTACTAAACACATTCAACTGGACTTGGGCATCTTAGGGCACAGGCTCACGTGCAGAGCAGCGTGTACCAACAGAGGGAACACCAAGGGGACATTAGCAGCAGGGTCTTAGCAGGCTCCCCAGCAGCAGTAAGCATTTCAGACTCTCTGGCAGTGGGGTCTTTGGAAGTGGTGTCTCTAGCAGTGGGGCCTCCTGGGTCCATCCCGGCAGGGTTGAGGTTGGAGGCACTCAGCTGGAGAAATGAGAAACTAGGAGAAGAGGGCAATAATGTCCTTGGTTCCATACAGGCTGGGGAATCTGTCTTGCAGCCCTGGGAGGCGGCAGAAAGGCTCTGGAACTTCATAGCATAAAGGAGCAGGGACCTAACTAGACCACGAGCACCGGTGATCAGGGCAGTGACAGGAGAGACAGAGGAACTGCCCCTGCCACAAACAGTGTCTCAAGCCCAGGAGAGGGTTCAGGGGCTGAGAGAAGCTGCAGCTGGCCAGCAGCCATTGTGACCCTCTACCTCCAGCATCCGTAACGATGTTGCTCCTCAGGGAAGAAGCCCCTCCATTAGATGCTAAGCCACTACTGTCACAAGCTGTCACCCTGGACTGCTGGCTTTACCTTTGGGACCTAGGGATACTTGAGGGGCCCACTCTAAACCCAGCTCTAAGCCCAGGCTGGCTACCACCACGGCATTCCCAGGGCAGGGAATGCAGGAGAGCTGTAAATGGTTTTACTTGAGACGCTTTTCCGTCTGTTCCACAAGACTGTAAAGAAGATGTTCTCTCTAACTGCAGTTCCAGTCTGCCTTCCACAAAGTCGATTGAGGCGTTCTGAATCCTGACTAAAGCATGTAGCAGGGAGCTAGCTGCTTCTCCTAGTCCCCACTTGAGGCATTTCAGTTTCAGACACTGTGCTGCTTGATCAGTAGGGGCATTCCAAGCCCCTCATAGCGGTCTGAAACTGCACCCAGTACTGAGCTCACAAATCTAACTCCTTTTCCGTCTTAGCGCGTATGCCTTGCGGCTGTAACTTTTGCCGTGTGAAGTTTGACGGCAGAACCAGCCTAGATTTCGTTCACAGTTTTACGGAAAGGGAGTTCTTAGCGTTGCTCTTGGCTACCTCGAGACTTTTATTTAGTGAAATCTCCTGCCTTTTCCCTTAAAGGAAGCACTTTATGCTTCTCTAGCATTTTGTAAAGGTCAGATTACCATCCTCCTACTTTGGGGACACGACTGAATAGAATAAAGGTTATTGGAATGCAAATTATGATCAGTCTGAAAACTTAGCTGGCTAGTGAGAGCCAACAAGCAGGTAGCATGTCCCATGTGGACACACTGCACAAAAGGGTGAGCTGTACCCCCGTGGAGATGTGGATTTCTTCAGCTAACTCAGAATGGCATCTAACTTAAAAGCGGTCAACTGTTAATTTGTGGAATTTTCCATTTCCTGTGTTTTGGTCAAGGAGACCACCAAAACTGCAGGAAACAGAGCTTAAGATAAAAGGGTGCTGGATTTACACTCATGTTTCTAAATTATCCACTCACACCGTTATTTCTTGGGTTTCTAGTTTACGTGTTATTGACTACTTCCTGTACAAGGCGAGAATTCACTTGTTATTGTATTGGCTGACTTGAAGTCACAGCCTGAAAGGGCTCTATAAAGACCTGCTGCCACTCCCCACTCATCGTGACAAAGCACGTCCTGGAGCATGGCTCTCAGCTCAGCTGCCAATGCAACAAGGTTTCTCCATATCTCTGCTCTGGCCAGGATGACCCTTCCACAGCTTAATGCTGGACATTGTACTTTAGGCCAGCAATTCCTAGAGAAGAAGCAGTGCAGGACCTTGCTTCCTGACGGCCATTCTCAAGGTCATAGATACTGTTTGTGTATGAGTCATCTCCAACCCAAAAGCCAAGGAGGTCGTGCATCTAAGAGCAGTGCTCTGTAGGAAGGGCCCACAGGGAGCCCTCGTGGGCTTAAGACAAGACTTCCAAGTCTCCTAGGAGAAGCTATGTATAAAGGACAGCCTAGAGTCCAGCTCAGTCAAGAGGAAGGTTCTTGACTAACAACAGAATGGCCAGAAAACCAGCTAGAAAGGGAATTGTCTTCTGGAGTAAGTCAGTGCCCTTCACAGGATGATAGTAGAATCCAGAGTCTATAAGGTTTAATTAAAGATAATGAGTTCAGCCAGGCGTGGTGGTTCATGCTTTTAATCCCAGGACTTGGGAGGTAGAGACAAGTAGATTTATGTGAGTTCAATGCCAGCCTGGTCTACAAAGTGAGTTCCAGGCCATCCAGGATTACACAGTGAGACCTTGTCTGAAACAAAACAAGAATGAAGAGGAGGAGAAGAAGTTTGCTCAGTCTGGTGTGGTGGCACATGCTTTTAATCCCAGAGGCAGAGGTAGAGGTGGTGGCACACGCTTCTAATCCCCGAGTTTGAGGCCAGCATGACCTACAGAGCAAGTTTCAGGACAGCCAGGCCTGCACAGAGAAACCCTGTCTCAAAAACAAACAAACAAACAAAAAAAGATCAGCTAAACATAAAAAAAAAAACTCAGGAGATCTAGAAATAAGTAGGAAAATATGTCTTATAACAGGCAAGATAGATCACAGAACAAAGTTCTGACATGAAATAGCAAAGACCTGAGCACAGCTGTATACATGTTTAAAGATGCACCGAAAATATACTCAAGAAGTCAAAGGAAAATATGGTCTCAATGAGCAAAGAGGGAGAAATGGAAATTATATGAAATTATATGGAAAACTAAATGGAAATTCTCAAAAAAAAGAAAGAGAGAGAGAGAAAGGAAGGAAGGAAGGAAGGAAGGATTACCAGGGCCTATCACTGGGGAGGTGGCCCAGTGAGCAAAATGCCTGCTGTACAATCATGAGGACCTGAGTTTAGGTCCCCAGAATTCATGTAAAAAGCTAGGTGTGACGTCATGCATCTGTGACCCTAGGGCTGAAGGGGCCAAGACAGGTAGAACCAGAGCCAGCTAGCCAACAAGTCCGGCCAGGTGGTGACTTCAGCTTCAGTGAAGACCCTGTCTCAAAAAATAATTTGGAGGGCCAGTGAGACGGCCCAGCTTACAAATAGACTCTTGCCGACAGGGCCAACAACCTGAGCTTGATCTCTGAGACCCACATGGTGGACAGAGAGAAGTGCCTGGGCAGGGCATTCCCTCTTATTCAGAAATTAGTAACCTAGAATACAATGTCCAGTGTTGAGATGTAGGAGGGCCAGCCTGGCGTTGGTCAGTCATCTCCATGGCCAGAGCAGAGACGTGGAGAAACCTTTGGCACATTAGCAGTTCAGCTGAGAACCACACTCCCGGACACACATGACAGCTAATACAAGGTGTGGCAGTCTGAATGAAATTGGCCCCCATAAACTCATAGGGAGTGGCACTGCTAGGAGGTGTAGCTTTGTTGGAGTGGGTATGGCCACTGTTGGGGGCAGGCTTTGAGGTTTGCTATGCTTAGGATACCGCCCAATGTCTCAGTTGACTTCCTATTGCCTGCAAGATGTAGGACTCTCAGCTACGTCTCCAGCACCATGTCTGCCTGCTGCCACCCTGCTCCCTGCCATGATGATAACAGACTGAACCTCTGAAACTGTAAGTGAGCCCCCCCAATTAAATGGTTTTTTTTATAAGAGTTTCTGTGGTCATGGTGTTTCTTCACAGAAATAGAAACTCTCACTAAGACACAAGGAGTCCTCTGACCGCCCCAACTCACACACAAATAAATATAATAAAAATATTTTAAAAATAAGGGCCGGGCGTTGGTGGCGCACGCCTTTAATCCCAGCACTCGGGAGGCAGAGGTAGGCGGATCTCTGTGAGTTCGAGGCCAGCCTGGGCTACCAAGTGAGCTCCAGGAAAGGCGCAAAGCTACACAGAGAAACCCTGTCTCGAAAAACCAAAAAAAAAAGAAAAAAAAATAAGGTAGAGAGAGCATGAGAGGAAAGATCCCCAAAGTTGAGCACTGGCAAAAGCATACACAAACACGTACACCCACATGCACACACACACACACACACACACACACACACACTCCTCCACCAACCCTCCCACAAATTTTAAAAAATGCATTATTGCCAGGCGGTGTTGACACACGCCTTGCACTCAGGAGGCAGAGGCAGGCGGATCTCTGTGAGTTCGAGGTCAGCCTGATCTACAAAGTGAATTCCAGGACAACCAAAGCTACACAGAGAAACCCTGTCTCGAAAAACAAAAAATTCAAAACAAACAAAAGCATTATGACTGAAAAGTTCAGTGACAGCTCGACATTCAGCTGGAGATGGCAGGAGTCGGTGAATCTGAAGGCAGATGAGCAGATCGAAGGTCTCAGTGGAGAGTGAAGGAAGACTACCACCAGATCCCCACAGCCAGCCTGCACATCTGTCACCTTTGGTACTCTGCTAGCACCACATCTCTCCTAATACATGCACACAGTTGCACACCTCTTGCCAACTTTTGCACAAACAGTCTCATGCTCTGTCCTCCAGCAATCTGGACAGCTACTGCCTAGGGCTGCTATGCACGTTAAAAACTCATGCACACACACCAATGATTAAAAAAAACAGCAGAGAACCACAGGCTTCTCTTGCAATCAGGGGTAGGACCAGGGATGAGTGTAACTATGTACAGGAGAACCTAATCCGGTGTGGTTACACTTCCTGAGAGTTCCAGAGCCAAGGCCATCCTCAGAACTTCCCTCAGCGTCCTCTCAGGAGATCATGTTGGGCAAAGGGCGAGTGGGACACAGCCCCTGGTCTCTTATGGGTTGGAGGACTCTAAAGCCACCCTAAAAAACTCGCTACTAGTACAGCCCCATACCAACAGCATACAGTCTTTCTATGCAAAGGCCATAGACAGCCATTAGAAGCTGGTCTCTGGGCCCCTCTGCTGGCCAAGCCCAGTGTTTCCTCCCAGTCACTCTACATCAGCAGGATCACAGTGTTCCGAGGCTTGGCTGGCTGAAAGTTACTGTCACCCCAGAGCACCTTCCTGTCTGTACACCCAGGCAACTCTCTACACCAGGCGGGTCCTGCCCTCAGTTAGATACTGTGATAACATACAGCAGAGCATGGGAACAACAACCCAGGGCCCAGTTCATCTGTCTGTCCTAACTGAAGCAGAATCTGGCCTCCCAGGGTCCATTGAGAACAGTGCCCTGCCCAGTATCTCTCTGTTCCTTCTCTTTCCACCCTTAGGGCCACCTTGGACTGACTCTGTTTGGAAGAGGCATCAGACTAGGAGGCATCACTGGCAGACAAGGTGAATTCCTCCTGTCCTCCTGCTGGGTCTGGTATGGGGCATGACCATGGGGTGAGGTGTGGGAGACCCCTGGTTGAGAGTCTAGAGACCTGGCTTTGAGTGGGTTCCCAGATCCCTCTGTATTCTGACTTGCAGCAGGCATGGGATTGGATCTGATCTTAGGTTGTCTCCAAGGTGGGTCTCCAGGTCCCTCAGTCCCTAACACCAGGGTTGCATGTGACTCTGGACTTGCTACATAGCCTGGGGGACAAGGGGAAGGAAGAGCAGCAGAGGAAACCTCAGGACCCTGGCCTTCTCTCCCCTTCAGAGAGAAGGTAAAGGCACAGATCCCAGGGCCCCAGGCTATGCCTACTCAGAGGAATGGGGATGCTTAGGCAGTGAACTCTCAGACCTGGCTCTAAACCCAGAAGACCTCATTCCTACCTGGGCAGAGAGATCAGTTGCTTCCCAGGGAACTTCTGGAGCCACTGGACTATACAGGTGACTAATTGGTGCTCCTCTCTCAAGGTGGGGCAACACTGGGGAACTCAGAGAGTCTCCTTACTCCAAGCTGCCCTTAAAATGCAGGAGCCAAAGCCAGTCATGGTGGTACATACCTTTAATTTCAGTACTCAAGAGTTAGAGGCAGGCAAATCTCCACGAATTAGAGGCCAGTCTAGTCTACACAACAAGTTCTAGACCAGCCAAGGCTACACAGTAATACCTTGTCTCAAAACCCCGAACACCAAACAACAGCAACAAAACAATAAATAAACAAAAACAACTGGCCTCCAGCTCCCGAAGTTATACATTAAAGATGACAAGGCCAGAGGGCACCCTTTGGCCACAGAGTACAGTGGTGGCCTTTCTCTCCCCTGATGTGAGCAGCTGAAGGAAAGCTCTGAAACAGGGAACCCCACAGTGGGGAGAGATGCCAGCTGCTGCCAAAGGAGCAACAAGATGCCAGCAGACTGGTAACGCCATGGCCATGTGGCAATATATAGATTAACAGGAATGGGATGAGTTAAGTTACAAGACCTGGCTAGCATGAAGCTGAAGCCATAGGCCATACAGTTTGTAATTAATATAAGCCTCTGAGTGATCATTTTATTAGCGGCTGTGGGACCGTGTGTGGGAAAGATTCGTCCAGGCCACGGAGCCGGGAGGGACCGAGAAACTTTCAACTACACTGGCTCATCTTCTAGGTGCAGCCTGAAGGTTGGTAGATGTGGCAGGTGGGGCTAGAGGAGGCAGATGGGTGGGCTTCAGAGGCCCCTCCAGATTTCCGGGTTCAATTGGGATATCAGCAAGGTGATGACCAAAACATGGGCCCCGTGAACAGTCTCTGACCCCATCTTCCTGCTTAACCAGTCTCCTCTCCTCTAGACCCAGAGGCTGGCGTGGGATATGAGGCAGGTAGGTTGGGCAACACAGATGTCAGTACCCCAGAAAGCCCTGTCTCCCTCCACAGGAAAGACTTTGAGGCTGAGTCACTAAGCCCCCCAACACCCAGCACGTTGCTCTCTCTATGCCACGACAAGAACAGAGTAAGAGAACACGCAGGTAACGTTCCTATGTCATTTGCATGTGGGAATATTTTGGGTAATTTGGAGTCAGAACATATTATTAAAATTAATTTTGGCCGGGCGGTGGTGGCGCACACCTTTAATCCCAGCACTCGGGAGGCAGAGGTAGGCGGATCTCTGTGAGTTCGAGGTCAGCCTGGGCTACCAAGTGAGTTCCAGGAAAGGCGCAAAGCTACACAGAGAAACCCTGTCTCGAAAAACCAAAAAAAAAAATTAATTTTGCAGCTATAAAGATGATTTCCCAGTTAACTGCTTTTCCGGAGGAACTGAGTTTGGTTCCCAGCACCTACTGAGTGACTCATGACTTCTTATAACTCCAACCAGGGGATCTGGATTCTCTTGTGGTCTCTGCAAGGACCTGCACCCGTGTATGCATACACACACATATACATACAATTAAAAAGAAATTAATTTCATTCATTTCTCTCTTTTTTAGTGTATGTCTTAGTTAGGGTTTCTATTGCTGTGAAGAGACACCATGACCATGGCAACTCTTATAAAGGAAAACATTTAATTGGGGTGGCTCCCTTACAGCTCAGAGATTCAGTCCATTACTATCATGGTGGGACATGGGTGTGCAGGCAGACGTGGTGCTGGAGAAGGAGCTGAGAGTTCTATCTACAACTTGCAGGGAACAGGACGTGAACTGTCTCAGTGGGCGTAGCTTGAGCATATATGAGCCCCGCCTCCACAGTGACACACTTCCTCCAACAAGGCCACACCTACTCCAACAAGGCCATACCTACTCCAACAAGGCAATACCTTCCATTAGTGCCACTCCCTTTGGGGGCCATTTTCTTCCAAACCACCAGAATATACTCCTAGAAAATCTGGAATCACACACGTGTTGTGCCCAGAGTCTGGACCCTCAAAGACCATCAAGAGACCAATTCCAGTTCCAGGGGATCTGCCACCCTCATACAGATATACATGTAGGCAAAACTCCGAAGTACATTAAATAAATCTTTTTTTTTTTTAAAAAAAGAGAAACCAAATCTAATGCAAAAGCAAAGTGTCTTTTATTGCGAGTTAACTTGGGCCTCTCAGTCCATCTGACACAGAAGCAGATCAGGAGAGACCCGGAGTAGCAAAAGGGCAGAGTTTTTATAGGGGGTAAAGTAAGGGGAGGGGGATCTTGGGGTCTACAGACTACATAGGAACAGACTCAGGATTGGTTCATGTGAATGCCAATCATGTTAGTAACTTTTAATTGGCTAGGGTTAGTTGGGGGTTTGTCAGAGCTACAGTTTTCCATTTTGGGGCAGGCCTGGGTAAGTTCCAGGCTTGTCCTTGAGCTGCTGTGGAGGCCACATAGCCTAGTATGCACTGACTGTGGGGGCTGGCTCAGTGGCCCAGGCTTGGTGTGTCCTATCTCCCTTGTCCCTGTGGTCAGGGGCACCAGAAATTAATTGCCCTTTGTTCTTAGCTCTCCCAGAAACTGTTTGCTCAGTCCCAGGAAACTGAAATGAAGATCTGATCTCTGAGAGAAGACTGAGCAGCCTGTTATGGCGTCTGCTTGGTGCTCTCAACATGTAGTTCAATTATTCCTGGTAGATGTGCTGGGTTTGTCTGAGGAATATGGTGCTACGGCTGGCTGTCTCCTACTGAAGGTCCAGTGCCTTTTCCTCATAACAAAACCCTACGTGGCCACCAACCCTCTCAATACCACAGAGGAAAGTGACAAATTGCTGTATCTCCAGATTCCAGCAGGACAGAGCTGATATCCAGAGCCTACTAGGAACAGAACCCACCAACCCTCAGACTCCAGAGGCACCAGGGCAGCCAGGCCAAGGTAGATATTGAGGAGACTGGCTGGCACAGCTGGACCACTGCAGCCAGGCTGGCTCAGGCCTCCTCTGTGAACAACACTACTTACAAACTCTCACCCTGTTCCTGCATGCATCTCAGAAACTTCCTACAGTTTATCAACATAATTCACTTAGAGCTTCCCTTCTGAAAGTGCATGCTCAGTAGACGATTCAACTAAAGAACATTTCCTCACCTGCCAGAGACCACCCCACGCCCATCAGCAACGCCTCCTCTCCCCTCGTCTTCTGGCTACGCTGGATATCTACGAATTTACTTATTCTGGATATTTTCCATGAAGAAGATCATAGAGTATCTGTGTTTTTGTGAGTGACTTATCTCCTCAAAGTCCACTCATGCTATGTCAGAATCTCATGCCTTTTGATAGTTAAATAATAGATAATTATATGGATGGACCATGCATTTATCATTCAGTTATCAGACATTTGGGTTGTTTCTTTTTCTTTCTGTTATAAACACTGTCGCTATGAACACTTGTATATATGTTTTGTTTGCTTCCTTGTTTTTATTTTTATTTCTTTGAGACAGTGTCTTGCTATGTAGCTGAGGCTGGCCTGTGATTCACTATCCTCCTGCATCAGTCTCCCCAGTGTAAGACGATGCCCAGCTGGTCTCCCAGTTTTGTGTGGATACATTTCCATTTGTCTGAGGATTTTTCACTGTGATGGTGGTATCCTTTTCGGCTTCCATTGCAGTACACAGGGCCCACTTCCCCACAGTCTCACCCACACTTGTTAATGTCTTTCTGTGAGATTCCCAAGCTCAAGGATCAAGAGCTGAGGTCTCCTCTTCAGTGACGGCCCTTGTTCCTCCCGGCTGTAGCTGGGTTGCACCAGGCCTGGCCCTCAGTGAGTACACTGGAAACGGGTGACATCAGTGCTGCCTGGGACAGAGTTGTCTCATGTACACAAAGGAGACACTAGAGGTGCCCTTCCACTGCTTACTCCGTCTGCCCTCCAGACCCTGCAAGGCCAGAGGAGGAGAGGCTAAATGACCCCAGCCCCTGTTCACCTCCTAAAGGGAAACTGAGGCTTGGCCTCAGATACGGGCTTTCTTAAAAAATTATTTATTTGTATTTTATGTACATTGGTATTTTGCCTGCATATATGACTTTGTGAGGGTGTCAGATCCCCTGGAACAGGAGTTACAGACAGCTGTGAGCTGCCGTGTGGATGCTGGGAATTGAACCTGGGTCCTCTGGAAGAGCAGCCAGTACTCTTAACTGTTGAGCCATCTCTCCAGCCCCAAGATAAGAGATTTTGAAGCTGCTATAGCAGTTCCCTTGGACTCTTCAGGAAACATAGAGACAATGGCCTGCATCCCACTGGACTTCTATAATCCACACTCCTTCTTCAAGATTTATGAGTGAATTTGAAATCATTCCCAGAGGCTGCCCTGACACTCAAATGGTAGTCACACAAGGACTAAGGACCCACACAGAGTCAAAAATCATGTGTCTGTCTAACTGGCATGCCTCTGGACAGGACATCATGACTACAGCTACCCTACAGGGGCCCTGTCCACTTAAACGTAAGCTACCTGGCCATCATAATGATCCATGTGAACTGTATGGAGAGCACATCATACATGCTCAGGAGGAAGTCACTGTAACTGACATTGGGGGTGCATCAGAGAACAGGAGGAAACCCTTGTAGAACTTGGGACAACCATGCCACATATGAAAGTGGGCTGTTGGGGCTGGAGAGATGGCTCAGCAGTTAAGAGCACTGGCTGCTCTTCCAGAGGTCTTGAGTTCAATTCCCAGCACCCACATGGTGGCTCACAACCATCTGTAATGGGTTCAGAAGCCTTCTTCTCTCTGACACTCTCTTCTGTCATGCAGGCACCACATGCAGGTAGAGCACTCATATACACAAATAAACAAATCTTAAAAAAAAGGAAGCAGGCTGTCTTAATTTGCTATTGCTGTGCAGACACCATGACCAAGGCAACTTATAGAACAAAGAATTTACTTGGGGCTTACAGTTCTAAGGATGAGTCCATGACCACCAGGACAGGAGTATGGTGGCAGGTAGGCAGACATGGCACTGGAGCAGTATTCGGGAGCTTGACCCACAAGCATGAGGCAGAGTGAGAGCTAACTAGGAATGGTGCAGGCTTTTTGAAACCTCAAAGCCCAACCCCCAGTTACATACCTCCTCCAATGAGGCCACACCTCCTGGTCCTTCCCAAACAATTCCACCAACTGGGGACCAAACATTCAAACATATGTGACTATGGGGGTCATTCTCATTCAAACCACCACATGGGCTATGGACCACTCTAGGAAGTGTGTGATCTTTGGAAAAGAAAATGGGCAGGTGGGTGAGAAGGCAGGGATGGAGGTTAAGATGGCCTTCAGGAAGGGATGGACACTAAGTAACAAAAGGGAACAGAGCCCACAAGGGCGAGTGCCAGCCTGCTCAGGGACAATACAGGGTCTGGGGACTGGGGCAGAATGGCTGCACCAGAACCTAAAGAAGGCAGGTTAGGCCAGGAACTGAGGCACATACCTTTAATCCCAGCATTTGGGAGGAAGACACAGGCGGATCTCTGTGAGTTCAAGGCCAGCCTGATCCTCAGAGCAAGTTCTAGGATGGCCAGGGCTACACACAGAGAAGCCCTGTTTAGAAAAACCATAAAGGAGGAGGAGGCAGGTTAGCAACCACCCACTCCAGACAGCAAGTTTAGGGAAACTCAGCCCACAGAGGAAGGCCAAGGGACACAAATTCTGAGATTACAAGCTCTGCTAAGCATCAACAGCTGGCTGACACCATCCACGTGACCTCATTCAGTTCTCATAAAGGCCTTCCCAGCACAGAATTGGTCGCTGCTATTGTTACACATAAGGATGAAGCAGACGAAAAGTTAGGTAGCTGTTCCAGGGTCACACAGGAAGGAGAACCAGCTGTAGCTGTGAGCAAAGGAGACCAACAACCAGGCTAAGCCATGGTGCTCCAACACATGGTCAGGGAGGAAATTTCAGGAGGGATTTGGATCAGCGGGTGGCCCCCATACCGTGGGTGGGTCTCATCCAAGCAGAATGTTTGAAGGTAGACATCAACCTCCATGTGTCCTGCAGGGTCCATATTGGGCTGCCCCATCTGTCCAACTGGTAACTTTTCTGGGCAGCTGTGATCACACAGGGCAAAAGGCACGTGGAAGAAGACCCAGTCCCGATGGCCACACTCGCAAGGGAGAGGAGCAGCCAGGCCAGCGCCCACTACCGGAGAAAGGCCTTGGGGCCTGCACCACCATTGATCAATAAATAGGCCTACGCCAGACTCCGAAGCCCCAGCCCGGCTTCCGAGGGCCCTGGCTAGTCACACTGCAGCCAGTCCTGCCTAGCCTGTCGCTCCCGGAGCCGTCAGGACCATGCGGTCACTTCCGAAGGACACGCACTGGGCGGGGCTCTGACAATCCTGGCTGCTTTATCCTTCAGGCCGCCCACCTGGCCTGAAGTCCTAGACCTGTGAGTAGGCAGCTCTGCCGTGCACGGTCCACGCTTGTCCCAGGAATCTTGGCCCAACCGGTGCAGCGCTTCCGGATGACTTTCCCCTAAACACTCTGTTGACTGGAGTAGAGAGCCCAGGGCCCATTGAAGTTCTGAGCTTGCAGTGAAAAAGATGGGGTGGGCCTGGCTTGAGTAAGGGGCGCGGTCACATCGGGCAGGAGGCAAGAACTGGGAGGCGGAGCAGGTGAGAGGGCGTGTCCATCTGGAGATGGGCGTGGTCTTATTGGCGCTGAGTTGGGCTAGGGAGTGGACAGATAGGCCTGGAGGATGAAGGGGCGTGGCTATGTGGCTGGAGACTGGGTCCTCCCTCTGTGCAGGGGACTGAGGTTGGGTGGTTCAAGGCGGGGCCTCAGGAGGGGTCTGGGGCGGGGGCGGGGCATCGGACCGCCTGGTTAGTCGCCACCACGTTGTGTCTCAACTCCAGTTGTCTTGCGCGCCCATTAGTTGGGTCTCACCAGGTGCTTCTCTCTGCTGTCCTCGCCCCAAGACCTTGCCCCTGGCCCACCGCCCCCCAATTTCTGTGGGACACCCTCCTCCAGCCCTGCGCTCTCAGACTAGAGTCACTAACTTCCTGCGTGGCAGAGCAGGTGTTCCCAGATCCATGAGCTCTCTAGGGGATCAGGTACGGGACTGGCATCAGGGCGTACTGGCCGTGGCACGAGAAGACTGGGACCGTGCGCTATGCCTCTTCTCAGACGTTCAGGAGCCGTCGGCCAAGATCTACTTCAACATGGGCTGCGTGCATCTGACGGCCGGGAATCTCGAGGCTGCATTGCAGGTGAGAACCCCGGGACTGGTGACAGGGACCCCTGCCCCCATCCTTGGTGGAGGACTATAGGGGAATGCAAATGAAGACGTGACTATGGGCATGAATCCTTATGTTCCAATGAACACCCTAGAAAAGGACGCTCTTCTCCACCTCATAGCCACCTGGAAGGGGGGAGGGGATTCCTGCTCCTTTACCTTGTCGTTTACCTGGAGACTGTTCCTCTAATGCTCCCTCTTAGTGACCGCCTGAAGCAGGTAGGAGCTTCGTGGTTGGGAGATCCCTCTCTTTTTTTGGGGGGGGGGAGATCCCTCTCTTAGTTGAGGCCAGAATGGGGTACAGGGCACATAGCCACATGGGCCAAATGCATCAGTCCTGTACCAAGCCAGGCCATCCGGACAGACGGAGGGGCACACCGGAAGGCAGGCTGGAGGCAGCGAGCTGGGGCTCTGCCTGTCCCCCAAGGTACACGTGTGGGGAAATGGATTTCAGCAGATGTCTGTGGTGACGGTGGCGCACACAGTCTGCCTTCCCAGTCTGCCTTCCCAGTTCGGAGTGCTCACATGTCTCCCCACCTGCTTCTCCAAGCAGAACTACTCGGGGATGCACACTGTAGAGGAGGCAGTCAGGGCATTCCCTGCTACATGTTCATCAAAGTGACCGCTATTCCTGGGTGTGTGATCTAAGCCCTCGGCACTCTGCCTCCAACTCAGGCGTCCTGTCCTTCACATGGTGGTGATCACATGGAGGACTGGGCTGTGCACAGATGGCCTCTTCTAATTTCTTTCTTGAAATTATTATTATTTACTTATTTACCTGTGTGTGTAAGTCAGGAGACAACTTGTGGGAGTCAGTTCTCTCCTTCTGCCATGTGGGACCTGGTGACCAAACTCAGGTCATTAGGCATGGTGGCAGGTGTCTTTACCCACTGAGCCATCGTGCCAGCTCTTTTCTATTATTTCTTACATATGCATCTGCACCTACAATTACTTCAGAATTGTTTCTTCTTTAAAAGGTTGTTGTTCAGCTGGGTGGTGGTGGCGCATGCCTTTAATCCCAGCACTTGGGAGGCAGAGGCAGGCGGATTTCTGTGAGTTCGAGGCCAGCCTGGGCTACAGAATGAGTTCCAGGAAAGGCGCAAAGCTACACAGAAACCCTGTCTTGAAAAACCAAAAAAAAAAAAAAAAAGGTTGTTATTTGAGCCAGGCATGGTGGTGCCCGCCTTTAATTCCAGCACTAGGGAAGCAGAGGCAAGCAGATCTGAGTTCGAGGCCAGGACAGCCAGGGTTACACAGAGAAACCCAGTATCCAAAAACAAAAACAACAGCAACAACAAAAAACCCAAAACAAACAAAAAACGAAACAAGAAGGTTATTGTTCAGGAGAGGAAATGTAGTGATCTATTACCAGGTGGTTCTACAGTGAGTCACATGTTAGGTCAATCCAGTGCTCACCTCCTCACACTGTAACTAGAGAGGGGTTTGAAGTTCTCTGCCGTTAGAAGAAGAATGGGCACTGCCTTAAGTCAATAAAATGAGTATGTGTGCAAGCCTAGGCATATCAGTTAGACCCGGAAACTTGAAGAAGCAGGTGGTACAGCTGCAATAAGGAAAACCAAGGGTGCAGGTCTGATGTGGTTGCAACTTCAACCTGTCAGTGTGAAACGTGTAATGTTGGATGTAGCACCAAGCAGCCAGCCCATTTCCAGGTTGATTGTGGCGTGTGAAAACTTCAAGTCAGATCCAGTTCAACAGTCAGTCCACCTGGCTGGTTTCGGTATCAGGAAACTACACCAGGTTTACTGATGGATGCTTTCCCTGCTGGGGACACACATTTCTGTGTCTGGTTTAAGGACCTGTGCTGCCTGTGCACAGAAGACTTTGGTGTTCTGATTCTAATAGATATCTACTGTGCCATTTTGTGTGAACTACCAAAAAAGATTTTAAAAGATTTATTTATGTATTTTATGTTTGTGAGTGCTCTGCATGTATGCCTGCACACCAGAGGAGGGCATTGGATCCCATTATAGATGGTTGTGAGACACCATGTGGTTGCTGGGAATTGAACTCAGGTCCTCTGGAAGAGCAACCCTCTCCAGCCCCTGAAAAGAGATTTTAAAAAGCCAAAAGTCTTACACAATCCTGTCTCCCAGAGATAACTGGTACTGACATTTTGGAGCATTTTCTTTTAGCTCTGTGCTCACTGTAGATAAAATGGGTTTCTATGCCATAGGGATATGCCCTGAGCTTATCGAGAGGTGTTTGAGGCAGCTGAGAAATCTATGCAGTAACACATCTGTCCAGGCTCTAGCTTGGCAGGCACCCCCTGCAAGGAGCCCTCATCAGTTGACAGATTTCCATGTGCATTTGTGGCATTGAGTTCTTGGGTTACTGAGTTTGCTGTACCACAAGCATTTTTGTCCCTAGGCATTTGACCAAGCAGTGACCAAGGACACCTGCATGGCTGTTGGCTTCTTCCAGCGGGGAGTGGCCAATTTCCAGCTGGAGAGGTGAGCACAGCAGGATCCTGTTCCTTATTGGATGGTTCTTTGTCTCTGCAGACCAATGCTTGCACCCACTTCCTTCTCTCTCCTCTGGATCCCCTCCAGCCTGGATGAGGATGCGCTCTGGTTAGGCTGGGGCGCACACACAGTCCTGTCTCTGTCAAGATTCACAGTTCTTTCTCAACATCCCTGCTTCCCTCCTCATGTCTGTAGTAGTGAGAATACTGTTTGTAACCAATTTGCAGATGTGGAAACCAGGGCTTATCCAAGGATGTGGATGGCCTCCCAGCTTTCTAAGAGGAGGAAGGGAGGAAGGGTATTCAGGGCTGTAGGCTCCAATCAGCCCAGAGGGCTGGCTGAGAGAAGTGGAGAATCTAGTGGGGGACGGAGATTCCACCCAGAGTTAGAAGCTCAGAGATTAGAGGAGGCCCCATAAGGTTGGGCCCAAGAGGCAGAAAAGGAGAGGCCAGGACGGTAGGAAGAAGGTATGGAGTGTAAGCAGGGCCCCCTGTCAGGCAAAGGGAGCAGATGCTCAGGAGGCTAAGCAGAATTGGACAGTAAACTCCCATTAAGCACACTGGACTGGACTTGAGTACCCATGAAGTGCTAACAACTAGGTGGTCACGCTTGCCTTCAGGCATCCCAGAGCTGACACAGAGAAGGGTGGGTGGGGTACCCAAAGCCACCTTCTCAGCTTAGCTCCTCCAGTGCAGCTGCTGAGAGGCCCCTGATGCTCACAGGTTCCAGGAGGCTGTGTCTGACTTCCAGCTGGCCCTGGCACAGCTGAGGGGCAATGCTGCCATTGACTACACCCAACTGGGTCTGCACTTCAAATTGCAAGCCTGGGAGGTGAGTGGGCATTTCCCGTGTGCAGAGTTCGGACACCAAGCAGTGTCACCGGGGATTGGAGGTACTCTCTACGGCCCTGGGGTTCTGTTGGGGGAATCTAGGGTTCTTGGGAGTTCTAAGGTTCTGCCATGGCCCTGGAATGCAATAGGGGTCCTGGCTGGAATCCTAGGGTAAAATCTGGAGTGTTGCCAGGGGCAGGGGCTGTCACCTTTGTGTTGGTGTCACTGTCATGGTCATTCCAAGTGGAATGAGATGTCCTGTCCAGCCAAAGATTTTGGAGCCCCGAAATGCCCCAGCTCCTTGATTGCCCAAGGAGGCTGGAGTGGCAGTGGAGGGAGCGGACTACTCACACACTTGGGAGCCAGCCAGCATGGGCTTATGTGGGAGAAAAGCAGGACAGGATTGAAGATCATGACCAGGTGACAGATCGGTTTGGGGGAAGGTGGGGGGGTTGGCTCAGCTGTCCCTGCAGCTGAGCCAGAGGAAATAGTAGGAACAGAGGGCCATAGGGAGAGTGGGTGTGTTTCTCTCCTTGTAGCAAAGTTGGGCTTCTGTGTGCCTACCTCTCCAGGGTGAAGGGAAGATGGGCTCCAGCATTGTGTGAGTTCACGTCACTGAAACTGTAAGGATAGCCTTAACTTAGACCACCTTGCCCATGAGAATGCTCTGAATGTGGGGTTCTGAATGTCCCTGCCAATGGGAAACCTTAGACATACTCTAGACTCGGGTACAGGGAGCAGTTAATGGGGGGGGGTGGCAGGGTATAGAATGAGGAGGGTGTTAGCCAAGGGAATACTTTGTGAGCCACCGTGTGAGAGTTGGGAGTCTAATCCAAGTCCTCTGGAAGAGTAACGAGTACATTTAACCACTGAGCCATCTTTCCAACTCCCCCACCCCCTGGCACAGGGGACACTTTAAAAGGGAGAGCTACTTCTCCTGTTTGAAGCAGAAAAGTCCAAAGCAAAACATGGTCCTGCAAGGACTAAACAGATACAGGGAATGACCACTCGGCATCTGACAACTGAGTCAGGCAGGCAGCAGGTGGCCTGGTCCCTACTTATAGCCCCTGTGGCAGCTGAATATACAGAAGAACCGTCAGCTACTGTGACTGGGAAGTTCAGATGAGGACCATGGGGGGGGGGGGCGCTAGCCCCTGCTGTCACGTCTGCCCTTGTTCCTAGGTCCTATACAACATGGCATCAGCAGAGTGCCAGGCGGGGCTCTGGACCAAGGCTGCCAATACTCTAGTGGAGGCAATCTCCAAATGGCCAGAGGGAGCCCAAGACACCCTGGACACTGCCCTGGACCAAGTGCAGGTGAGGTGGGCAGGTGACAGTCACACTGGTTTGGAGCCAGGTTCTATAGCTTATCCCCTCAGTCCTAACTATAGGGCATGGAGAGAGGTAGCCTGGGTACCCCATACTTCTGTAGCGTGTCACACATGATGGGAGCCCAAGCAGCCCCTCTGCTTCAAGGCTCAGGGCTCGTACAGCTGTGGCCACCCAGGTTTACATGCTGTATCCCAGAAACAGGTACCCCTGCAGCTGCTGCAAGTCCCCAAGGGTGAGGTCTTCCAGCCTCCCAGGCAATACCTACAGCATCTGGAGCCCATGGATTTCCTCGGCAAGGCTAAGGTAAAGCACTAGGGTGTTTTCCAGCTTGGGTACCCAGCTGCCAAAATGGCAGTTGTAGCCTACGCCAAGCTCACGGTGTGGGGCTCCTACAGTGGACATCCATTGTGTTTATGAGGACAGCTGGGTCTAGGCCACTTGAAAGTCAGACAGGTAGTAAGTGGGTACAAGGTGCCTAGGGTTGGGGTGAGTGTTCATACATGAGGCTGTAGACCCAGAGGCAGGACTTACCAGAAGTCAGCTTTAAAGGAGGAGGCTCTGGCCTTTTGATGGGAATCCCCAGTGGTGCCCCTCCTTCACCCCCACACTCTTGTCCCAGGCGCTTGCTTCCAGTGTCTGTGCATCTTCATGTATTTCTACTTCTGCATCTCTGCCACAGACAGCAAGGTCCCAGAAGGGATGTGCATGGCCAGTTTGGGCCCTATCAGGCCCCCTAAACCACAGGCTGTGGTGGAGTATCTCACCTCCAAATAGAAGAGAGGAACTCAAGAAAATAGTCATTTGCAGTGTCTCAAAGAAGGGCCAACTTGGTGTTGCATTGATGACCCCTGGGCTGGCCATACACCTATGGTCATTTGCAACAGCAGTTGTGCTGGACCTACCAACACCATGTGACCCTGTGTAGCTGCCTGAGATGCACACTGCCTGTAAATGTCCCCTGGGGTGAACTGAGTATAGATGGAGAAGAGATGTACTTGTGCATCTATCAGAGTTCACTTAGACGATCGTTACAAGAAAATTAAGTTCATATTATTAGTACATGTTTCTCTTGGTCATACTTTTTTCTTTTTAAGCTGTAGTGGTCCAGCAGTCTTGAACTAGGTAATAGGCAGCCCACACCCTGCAGATTACAGCCACAGAGGTGCTGGGAATTGGGGACCTGGAGGAACAGACTCAATGGGGTCCTAATCCAGCTGTATTCCTGCCCCCACTAGGTGGTGACTTCTGTCATCCCTGACAACTCAGACGGCTGGCCTCAGCAGGTAGGTGGGTGGGCACTGAGCAGACCCGGGCCTGTCTTTGCTTGGTTTTGCAGAACTGTGCACTGATAAGGAAATCAAGGCTTAGGCAGGCTGGGGCAAGGGCTTGAGCCGCAGGCTGGGAGAGCGTTGAGAATGAGGGTACCCCTCCTCCTATGTATGGGCTGAAACCTAGAGCTTCAGAGTTGGTGCCCCCCACATTCTCACTCTTCCTGCAGGACAGCTCTGACCTAGCAGGGAAGGCTGGTCACTTCCATCCATTCACCTGTCGTGACCCAAAGAGTAAGTGTAAGCTTTCAGGAGGGCAGGCAGCCTCCTTGACAACCCGGCCTGGGGTATGGTAAGAGTCAGCCATAGTGACCTGACGTCAGGCGATGGGCTAGGAGGACCAACTCACTGGCACACACTCAAACCCTCCCCAGGGACCAGATGGGGGCTGTCAACAGAAGGTTGGAGCCTCTGTTGGACATACAGTGATCAAATTACATGACAGCCTAGGAAAAGACAGGTCAGAGGCCCAAACAGTGTCAACCTCCGTCTTGGCCATTGCAAAACTTCAGAGCCCCTTGTACCTGGGTGAGGAGTGGTTAGGCAGAAACCCTTGCTACCCTGCTGTAGCCCTAAGAGCCAGTGGTGAGAACTTTAGGAGAAGGTTTGACATGGGCTTATTACAGGACACAGGACAGTCACCTCCACTTTGTCTCCAGTATTTGGTTCATCCCAATCCAACAGTTCAATGTCCTTAAGAGCAACTACATCCTTTAAAGCTTTGCTCAAAATCCCCAGGTGCTTAAACCTGCATCTACCAGCTCCTGTAATGGACTGTAAACCTCACAAGGGCCAAACATTGCTTTTCCATAGTCTCCCTTCAAAACAGGTTCATAGCCAGGAAGTGGTGGTGCATGCCTTTAATCCCAGCACTCTGGGAGGCAGAGGCAGGTGGATCTCTGAGTTCGAGGCAAGCCTGGGCTACAGAGTTCCAGGCCAGCCAGGGCTACATAGAGAAACTCTGTCTTGAAATGTGCCCCCCCCCAAAAAAAAGCACACACACACACACACACACACACAAACAGTTCACAAGCCACACCCAGAGGTGCTCAACAGAGGTTTCCACCTCCTTGCCAACTCAGGGCACTTGAGGCCGGGCACTTCCTTATCATCTGTTCTGGGCTTCTCAGAGTCAATGGAGGAGCCACCAAACTGGAGTTGGGGATCCAGAGAAGGCCTGGGAAGTAGGCTGACTCCCCAATGGTGCTAGGCAAGCTGTTTGTGAACTCTAGGCCTGTGAGGACTCAACCCTGTCCCTAGGTGTGCCCAGGGTCTGGGCCTACCATGTTCACTCTCAAACTTCCTGCTAACTGCTGGCCAAGCTCCCAGACTACATCCTTAACCGCCGGTGGTGCCAGGACAGAGCCCAAGGAGTTTCTTCCTGGGAGCCAGACCCACCACCTCAAGACCCCTATACTCTACGTCCTATTCTAGGGCCACACTCCTTTTGGGGGCGTTGTACAATTGTTTATACAAATCCAACAAAGGTAAAACAGCATCAGGGAACGTCTAGGAAATTGGCATTTATGGATGCAGAACTTGGCGACTAGAAAACAGCCAAGTTACCAGCCTCAATGAGAACCGAACACTTCAGAGGAGGTGGGGGAGGAAAGGAAGACACATTGCTTCTACTTGACTCATGGTGTAAATTAGATCTATGTAGATAGAATCCAAGAGCTCATGCTTGGAGCCAAACCCTCCTGAGTGTAAAGGCTGAAATCTGAATTGTAAAAGTTTGAGGAAAAGGTGAGCTCTCTGTTGAAACTTGGCAAGGGTTTTGCCTGGACTGTACTTTACTCTTAGCCACAGCCTGCTCGTGTAGCTTCTTGATGTAGAAAGTAGGCTCTCAACATCCAGTTAAATGTGCTTGTAAGTGGAAGGCCGTAGCCCCCGTCACACCTGGGCACATCTGTAGATGGGCTCTTTATGTTGACTAAGTACAGGTTAAGTTCCCACCTACCTGAAGGAAAGTTGGCAATCTAAATAATAAAAACACTGGTATGCATTCAAATCTTGCATAAATAAATTTTAAACGATTTATACAAAAATAGTTCTGCATAATATAAGCTGTAACAAAACCAACGAAACAAAATGTGCTGGATGGCTGCAGCTGGTGTGGAGGACCCACACGGTTGGGGTCCTGCCACCTTTCTCTTCTTTTGCAGAGGCCCCACGGGGAGCAAACTGGCCATCAGTCTCCTCCATCCGTGGATACGAGGATCCTGAGCAATAGTGGTAGGAAGAGCTGCCTCAGGAGAGCTGGGACTTGTCCCTTAAAGGAAGTTTGGGGCAGGGGACAGCTACCTGCCAGTCGTTCATCTGCTTCAAAGTGTCTCCTTTGTGGAAAGGTGGTCACATGAGCCGTGGTCTATGCTACAGTTTGCTGGAATCTGGAGGGCCTGACCCAGGCCCCTCTAAAGACTCCTCAGGAGCTGGGGTAAGAACTCTCCTGCTCTCCCATCCCTCCTCATCAGCCACTTGAGGCAGGGAAGGCCTTAGCTCGGATTCTATCTTCCTACTTTCAGCCCAGCCTCTACTCTGACCCCTTGAGTCCGAGGACCACCCTGCCTTCAAGGACTATGTAACCCTGTTTCAGGGAGCAGCTGCAAAGGACCCCGCATCCTTGGTGACTGTCACTGTGCAGTGCCACTTTACTGTGCCCCTGGAGGCTCCAAGAGGTGCTGACCTGTCCTGTCTCCGGGCACTGCTGGCTCAAGCCCTCCTTCACCAGGCCCAGATGGGGCAGCTCAGGTGAGTCAGAAAGCTGTGGGGGAGGAGATCCTAAGCTGCCAGAGAAAAGGGTGGATCTGAGCTACAAGGAAGTGAGGGTTGTCCTGAACTGGAGAGAAGGGTTTTGTTGTTGCTGTTTTGCTTGGAACTGGTCACTTCTCAGGCCCAGGAAGGGACCAAAGCTGAGGCCTCCTTAGCTCTATGCCTAAGATCCTAGGCAGCCACTGGAATTAATAGCCGGGACTGGCGAGGAACCGAGGTTAACTTCCTTCAGGGGAAGTCCAGACACCAGGCACTCCCCTACATCCTGTAGCTCACACTCAGGACTCCCTTTGCAGTTACCAAGCCCCGGGAGAGGAGAAGTTCTGGATCCCCATCCCCACGGAGGAATCACTGCAGAGTGTGTGGAAGAATGTGGCCAGGGGCCCAGACGGGTTGAGGCTCCAGTGCCGGGTGAGCCAGGGGGAAAGACTGTGAGGCCTGCTGTTGGCAGCCGGGGTGGGTGGAGGGGAAGCCCTTCTCTTGTGCCACCCCTGAAGCCCACCCTTCTGCCACAGGGAGCCTGGGGCCGACCGGTGCTCTACCAGGTAGTCGCTCAGCACAATTACTCAGCCCAAAGGCCTGAGGACTTGGACTTCCACCAAGGGGACACAGTAGATGTTCTGTGTGAAGGTAGAACAAGGCTACCCTTCCCTAACACTGCTGGCTTGCCCAGGCCCGGTGGGGGCTTTGTTCTCTAGGGCTCGGTCTTTGCTGTAAGCAGACGCACCATCCACCATGTCTCCACAGTGGACGAAGCTTGGCTGGAGGGTCACCGAGACGGCTGCATTGGCATTTTCCCAAAGTGCTTTGTGGTCCCAGCTGGTGCCTGTGTGAAAGCCCCACCTGTTCCGAAACCCAAGTCAGAAGACCAGCGCTAACAATAAATGTTGTGACAAGACCAGTTTTAATTTAAACAAACAAACAAACAAAAACTACCCCCCTATATGGTCTGTCTTCTAGGATTGATGATAAAGGGGATCCAACCAAAAATTCTTGGGAGAGGGGAGCTGGACTGGCCCACAGACCTGGATTCTGACTGTCTGTCCCAGTCTGATTATAGTGAGGAGAGGTCTCTGCTGGGCTGGTCACAGCCTTCGGAGGTAGCTGTGGAGCTGCCCCTCCCAGAGCCCCTCCTCTTTCCACCCCTTGGAAGACTACAGACCCCATAGCCAGTGCCACCCTGAGGGCAGACGGGAGTCAGTACTATCAGGAATTGGTCTGCTCAATGGACTGGAGCCCTTAAGGGTCAGGGGTTCATGAGGGCAGACATCCAGGATGTGCCCAGCAGGTCCTGTGTGCCAACGGTTTTCTTTCCTAAGGACAGTTGATAGTAGCTCACAGTGTAGACTACACAAACAGTTACATTGTTGCTTTTGAATCCCAACATGGTCCCTGCTTTAGATGCATTGTGGTCGGTGATCTATTTCAGCTTGGTTTTACCTAATCCTGGGTCCAGAAGAGCTGGACAGCAGCTGCTCCTAGAATGGCCACGAGAGTCAGCACGGCGAATACTACTCCAGCCATCCAGATGCTGTAGCTCTGAGCCCGCCACTGGGTCAGTGCCTCAGCTGGAATCATGCCTGTAAGGTTCAGCATGTAGCCCAGGGTCCAGCCAATGTCCACGCCACCTGCCTGTGAGACACATGGCTGTTGAGGGCTGCTGGGTGGCTGTCCTAGGTCCCATCCCATTCTCACCCTGCACCAGATGTGCTGAGGCTCTAGGCAGCAGTCACCTGCTTCTGGAACTGGATGCTGGGCCAGGTCTCCTCGCTGAATTTGTAGCCGTCCAGAAGCAGTACAAGGATGTACATGCCTGAGGCACAGTAGTCCCGTAGCCAGCGTTCCTGCCCGGGGTAGCTGGCTTCCACCTTAGGTTCCAGAAGCCGATGAGTAAGTGAGGCCCCAAGACGACCTAGCACTTCTCTCCCCAGCTATAATGTGATCTCCACACACCCAAACAGACTCCAGACAGCAGGAAAGTGTTAAATGATTTAAAAGCCCTTCCCATCCTCCGGCTAGGAGGGGGTGAGGTGGCCAACCTCATGACAACCAGAAGCTGATCCCATCAGGGCTCTGGACCTCTTTCTGCCCAAAGCAAAGCACTCCCCCTACCACAGTGTTTTCCTCCCCAATCCTGGTACCCAAACAGCTTTACCATGAGTCTCTGTCCAGGAAAACCCAGTAAGATCCCAGAGGCCCTGCTTGCCCTTGGTGCAGTATGGAGAGGGCTAGGGCCGTTATCCAGGGTCACCTACCAGTTTCCAGGGTTTCTGACAGAACTTCCAGACAGTATCATTGACAATGTGCAGCGGCTGCCTGGAGGTGAGGTTCAGGAAGTCGAAAGTGTAGTAAAAGTTGGAAAATGCCTGGAGGACGTCGAGAAGCCTGGGTCAGCCTGAAGGAGGCCCAGGACTCTTCAGTCAGGTATTTCCTCTGGTGTTGGAGTCCCAGACAGGGCACCTCCTGTTCCACTTGTCCTTGGAGCCCCTGGGGTCAGAAGGTCACCTGGGGCCCCAGAAGGAAGCCAGGGCTTGGGGGCGGTGCTTACATAGAACTGGCCATGCACAGGAGGCTGGTACACTCCATTGAAAGCACAATCTTCTTGGTCCTTACAGCTGGAGAAGTTGAAGAGACTTCGGAGGGCTGCCACACATTCCCCAGGGTTGCCTATCCCTTCAACTGTGATGTTCTGGGTGAGGTTCAGGGAATCTGTAGTGTGGACACAGGGTGACTCATGCAGCGGAGCCAGTGGCAGTGTGGCCTGGTAGCCGCTATGGTAGCACGGGTGTCTGACCAGGGCTACTGAGCTGTTCTGCAGAAAGAGGAAAGGGCATGAACTCTGAGCTCTGATACACTTCCCCACCCTACCCCATGCCATCCCACTTCACCACCCTTCAAATAGCAGCCTAACCTGTGCCAGCTTAGCCAGGAGCCTTGTCAGGACCTGGTCCCGCCCAAAGCAGAGGTAGCTGTGAGTGTAGATGCTGTAGTTGGCACCATACAGACGGAAGGTAGCCTGGGTGCTCTGGTCCAGGATGGGGCCCTGAGGCAGGAAGCTGATCTGGGTGGAAGCCCCACCCAGATCCAGAGCACCAACCAGTATCCTCTCTTCAGGCAGGATCCACTGTCCAGAGGAATACTGACCACAGAGGAAGTGCTTAGCTCTGGGCAGCCACGCTGGCCCCAGCTGCTGGCCAGCTGGCCAGCCCCAGGGACTGGCCTCTCAGACCAACCCCTCACCCTTGGGCTGCCCCTGCACCTTGAGAAGCATTCCCAGGACATAGTTGATGGTGATCCAACCAAAGGCACCTTCATCTTGCCCAGCCAGGATCTTAGCACCCCAAAAATCCACAGGAGAGTTGCTCAGTGTCTGGGAGACTGCAGCTAGGATGTCTCTCGCCTGAGAGCTGTTCTTCTGGCTGGGTAGAGAGGAAAGAAAGCCTCACCCCAACCTCCATTGTACCTCGTTCCAGGCTCCATTGCACTTCACCCCAGGGTATTCAAGCCTGGCTTTCGGGGGCGACCTTAACAGATGCAATCTGCTCCTATCTCACCTAAGCAGCCTCATTCCTGCTGTGGCCCCCAAGAATGTGGGCGTCTCTTGGTGCTGGGTCTGTGGGATCAAAGCCAGTGCTTCTTCCAGGCAGCTCTTCAGGCTTTCCCCAGCCTGTGTTGGGTCAGAGGTGTAGGAAGCGATTCCAGGTCCTGAAACACAGTACGCTAGGAAAAGGCTCCAGATCTGACGGTTGGGACTCAGTGGTGGCCCCCAAAGATGTGGTCATATCCTGATGTTTGGAACCTGTGAATGTGACCTTTTTTTGGAAGAAGGAAGTTCCCAGGTTTAATTAAGGGTTTTTGAATGGGGCATGATGGTGATTGCCTATCATCATAGTCCTCAGGAGGTTGAGGCAGGGGGATAGAGGGATCAAGGTCAGTCTGGGCTATACGGCAAGACTGTCTCAAATAACAACAAAGGAAACCTAGAGATAAGGCTGGTTTGGTCGCATAGCGGACCACAAGTCCAATGATTACAATCCTTACAGGGAAAGGTAGGAAACCCAGGGTTTCTCCCACTTTGGGGCTTCTGGAGAGTGTGGCTCTGCCACCCCTGGGCCTCAGGCTTTTTATCTCTAGAACTGAGAGGAACCCCAGGAAATTAACTCAGGGCCTAGCACTCGGTAGCTTCTGCCATCCGTGTGGTGTGGTACCTAGATGAGAAGCTCCAGGATACCAGAGAAGGCAGATGTGGCATCAGATAGGGAGATGTTAGCCACAGAACCTGAGGGAAGATCTGTGTGTGTATTCTCATCAGAGCCAGCCCAACTGTGTGACCATGGTCTCTCACACTGGGAGTCCAAGCCAGGTCACAATGACCTGCCATGGGACTACCCACTGACCTTCTATCTGGCAAGTCAGGGCCTGGCTGACCACTCCTGTGTCCTTCTCCTTGTTTGCTGGCCACTGGTACACAAACAAGGATGTGTGGGAGGAGCCGGCGTCAAACACGATCCCAAACTAAGGACAACATTGGGATCAGAAAGGCGTGGAGGCCAACATCCTGGTCACCCAGCCCCATATCCTCATCGGGTCTCTGAGCCAAACCTTGGTGTCTGCAGGCAGGAAGACATCGGTTGCCTTCACCAGGATGAGGATGAGCATGGTGAGGCCAGAGGCCGCTGCAATCCCCAAGAGGGCTATGAAGACCCGTTCCTTCCAGGAGAGTCCCATGGCAGGAGGAGCTGAGCTGCAAGGGTTAGGTGGGCAGCAGAGGACACTCAGATTCCACCTGCTGTCCCAACCCCAGCCTTCTTAAGGAAGGGTCTTAACACATCCCAACTTTCCTCAGAGGTGTCAAATGTGGGACTCAGACAGCCTCCCTTGGCCAGGTCAGTAGCCAGGACAGCCACAGTAAAAAAGGCCACACGCAGTGTCCAGAGTCCAGCTGGTCAGGCCCAATATTGTCACAGAGCCTGGGGGCCAGTACATGAGGTACTGTCTGAGGACTCAGCCGGTAGAGAAAGGACAGTCATTTTTGATGTCACTATCAAGGGTTAATGGAGCCCCACGTGAGCCCCTTAGAAAGGCCTTGCCCTCCCTCTTCTTCTGGGCCCCTGCTTTCTTGATTCTCCCATGAGGAGCCCCAGCCCTGGACTGAACTCAGGGCTCCATGCCAGGGTCTCTCAGTGCAGGACTTCTCTCTGGGAGCCTCAAGGCCAGGCCCATGCCATTTGGCGTCCAGGAGCCAGGTGTGGGCCCTTCACAAGGCCAGTTAGCATTCTATGCTTCTTAACAAAGACATCTGTTTCTTTTGGAAATCCTAAACTTGGGTTTCTCTGATGGGGATCTGAGTGATTTTAGCTGACCCCAGATGAACCCGGGCAGCTGACCAAGGCTGACTAAGGAATGCCATTATCCTTGGTCCCCAGGACAGCGACACCCTTATCTACCCTGGAGCCCAGCAGGGGTTCTGAGCCCTTACCCACTCCAGCCCACCAATGTACAGAGAGGTCACTAGGCAGCCTGCTTCACGGCAAGCCTCACAATGGATGTTGTTGCTCACTGGACTAGTCAAAAGCTAGAGTGTTCCCTGAGCCTCCAGCAGTTTGAAATTCTGTGACTTTGTATCTCGTGGCATACCCCCAAGAAAGAAGACACTCCCAGTGTCTCATGAGAGACTAACAGAGGTTAGGACCCTGAGAATAGGCTAAGTGAGGCACAAGCCCATCGGAAGGGAGGAAGACTGAGGAAGGAAAGACAAACGACCTAACCAGCACCCAAGGCACAGTGATAAACAGGTCACAGGTAGGAACCAAGAAGACACAGACCCCCATCTCAGGGAATGTAGCTCCGGAGGCTAGGTAGTCATAAAAAGAGGACAAGGCAGGTTCCCCTCACCCAGGACAGGCAGTACCCTACCAAAGCCAGCAGCCCACAGACCAGGACAGCCCCTTGGGTCCCTTACCTGAGCTGGAAGCCAACCTTCAAGGGTAGCTGGAGGAAGTCCTATTCCTGGGTGCAACCGACCTGCGCACCTGCTGTCCTCCACACCCTGTCTCCACCCACTCGACCTGGGGCTGTGTGGGAGGAGCAGGCCTGCTCTCTATCTGCCGCTCAGGGGTTGCATGGAATGCATCTACCACCTTTATTCTGCATCATCAATCCCGGGCTTACATCTTGCTCCTGGGGAGGGAGGATGGGCAGTGCCCCTAGTGCTCAGGGTGAACTTTGGAACTGTCCTGGGAATGACAGAGAAGGCAGGACTGTGGAATCCCCCTCCCCCCGTACTGTGGACCTTGCCATCTGTCCTACTCACTCAGGCCAGGCCAGAGCCGAGTCAGCTAACAGGTCACTGAGAATCCAGGGCTAGACGGCTGGATGCTGCAAAGCTGCAAAGGTAGGAGGGCCAGATGAAGCCATTCTCCTTTAGACCTGTTGGGTTTTTTAAAACGTAAGGTACAGGGCCTGGATATAGCTCAGTTGGTAGAATTATTTACCTAGCATGCACAAAGCCCTGTGTTCAAGGCCCAGCCCCACATAAAGCCACAAGGGGGCAATCCTGGCACTCAGGCAGGCAGGCAGGCAGATAGATGCTGTCCTAGTTAGGACTTCTATTGCTGTGATAAAACACTGTGGCCAAAAGCAACTTAGGGCAGAAAGGGCTTATTTTGCTTACACCTCCAGGTAACAGTTCATCACTGAGGGAGGTCAGGGCAGGAAGTCAAGCAGAACAGGAATCTGGAGACAGGTGCTGATGCAGAGGCCATGGAGAAGTGCTGCTTACTGGCTTGCTCCTCCAGGATTGCTCAGCTTACTTTCTTATACAACCCAGGATCACCAGTCCAGGGCTAACACCGCCCACAGTGGGCTGGCCCTCTCATGTCAATCATTAATCAAGAAAACACTCTGCAGGCTTTCCCACAGGCCAAGCTGGTAGGGACACTTTCTTTTCTTTTTCTTTCTTTTCTTTTGTTTTTGAGACAGGGTTTCTCCATGTAACCTTGGCTGTCCTGAAACTCGCTCTGTAGACCAGGCTGGCCTTGAACTCACAAGAGATCTGCCTGCCTCTGCCTCCTGAGTGCTGGGATTAAAGGCATGTGACACCACTGCCGGGCAGTAGGGGCATTTTCTAAGTTGAGGTTCCCACATCCAAAATGACTCTAGCTTATGTCAAATTGACATAAAAACTAACCAGGACAATTAATCCCTTGTCATCTTGAGATACACATAACTGTCAAATCATACCTTCCTTTCTAGTTCATCCCAAGATCTCATATTAATAATATCACAGTATAAAACATTTCAACTTTTGCCGGGCAGTGGTGGTACATGCCTTTAATCCCAGCACTCGGGGGCAGAGCCAGGCAGATCTCTGTGAGTGTAAGGCCAGCCTGGTCTATAGAGTGAGATCCAGGACAGGAACCAAAACTACACGGAGAAACCCTGTCTCGAAAAACAAAAAACAAACAAACAAAAAAAGTTCAGTGCTTAGCCAGGCAGTGGTGATGCACATCTTTAATCCTAGCACTCAGGAAGCAGAGGTAGGCCAGTCTCTGTACGTTCAAGGCTAGCCTGGTCTACAGAGTGAGATACAGGACAGCCAGGACTACACAGAGAAACCCGATCTCTAAAAGCCAATAAAACAAAACCCAAAGTTCAGCACTTGACACCCAGGACCTCTGGTCCTCCGGGCTCTGCAGGACCCAGCATCAAGCTCCACAATTCAGGCCTCCCATCTGCAACATACACAACTTGTCCAGTAGGCTCAGGTCAGCTCCACTGCGTGGCTACTGCTGTCCTCGGCACTCGCCCACGGTCCCCGCATCTCCAAAAACACTGAGGTCTCCGCAACTGGGCTGCACCTTCGCCAGGAACCTTTTCTAGGCTCTTGTCTAGGACTCTGACTGCTGTGGAGTGCCAAGCCTTGACTTCGCTCCATCCCTTCAATCCTGGGGCTTTGACTGTCACTGAGGACGCATCTTTACCAATGGCCTCCTCTGGCATGTCTTCAGAACGTCAGCCCTGGCACTCAGTGCCAAGCCACGACTGCGCTCCATGACCCCTTCATGCCTTCAAAGCCAGTACCTCCTGGGTGAATCTTACCATACCAAATTTGGCTGCCATTGGAAGTTCAGCCTTGGCTGCCTCTGGAGCGCAACCTGTGTGTGCTGACCCTGAGGAAACACTTCCCAGAAGAGTCCGCCTCATGGAAGCCAGTCTCTCTCCTCTTTGGTTTTCTTTGTTTTTGCTTGCTTGTTTGTTGACTTGTTTGTTTGTTTGTTTGGTTTTTTGAGGGTTTCTCTGTGTATCCCTGGCTGACTTGGAACTTTGAAGACCAGGCTGGCCTTAAACTCACAGAGATCCGCCTGCCTCTGCCTTCTGATTGTTGGAATTAAAAATGTGCAACACCACTGCCCAGCACTTTAGTCGTTCTTAATTCAAAATATCACATGAATGGGCTTCCTAAAGTGCGGAGAGGAATGGGATGCTGAGATGAAGCCACCCACAAGCCAAGAAGAATGGACAGCCGAACTCCAAAACACCAACAATTTCCAGAATTTAAAATCCTGAATCATGACAGGACACTGGTGGAATTCAGGTTTATCTGGTACATGGACTACTCGCACCGAATGTGAGGTCGAACTGTAGACCTTATGTATATCCTACTTCACAAATGAGTCTGTCAGATACACTAAGCCTATAGGCTGAAGATGATGCCCCAACACTGCAGAGAAACCTCAGGTGACTGTCCAGGTGGCTGGCTGTTTCTGTCAACTCACAATTTTTTTTTGGAAGCCGCTTGTTTGTACTTCCTGTTTTACTAGGTAATATTATTTCCTTCTTGGGTCTCTGAGGGAGTTGAAGATTAGATAGTTATAGTTATGGTTAGTTGAAGATTAGATA